>JAUBOC010000078.1:10450508-10472561 GCA_032275365.1 Anablepsoides cearensis | reverse complement strand
GCAGTATTTTATCATTGTTATCTTTCCAAAAATGCATTCATGTTTATTACAAAAATTTGATGTCACAGGCACTTTAACTATTGCATTAACCCTTGTTGTGGGAGCTAAGCTAGGAGAGACAGGAGTGAGCTGCACAAAAAGGGGGCAAGTAAAGAATGGCGGCCCACCAGGGTATTAATACACTGGGGTAAACCCTGAGGTGGCTTTTTGAGCAATCTCAATTTAAAGAAATACAGTTTAATACAGAACGAATCAACCAGCTAATGCCTAGTCTGAGTGCGGCCCATTTTGTATATTGTTTTTCAGGCTTATTAAACAATTTGTTTGTGTAAAAGGACATTACATTACACAGCAAATATGGCAGTGTTAAAGTGAAACTGCTTGTGTTGATTTCACACTAAACAGTGTTAATTTGACACTGTTAATAATATCCATGCTACTTATTAATTATTATGTGTTGAGTGTACATAGACTGTTGGTGCTGAGGCTGCTGAACATATCAGAGCAACACAAACGTTATTTGGCTGAGAAAATAGCTACAACTGAAACATCTCATGTCGATGTGTAGAGGTTTAATATGAGCAAATCTAGTGTTTTTCCTCACACTGAAATGTTGTTTTTGAGAATTATTTTTTTCTAAGCCAGATAAACAATATAAAATGGACAAAGACTTTAGCCTCTTCCTCCGTGTAGCTATTGAGTTGAGTTTGAGAAACAACAAAGTTAAAGTTGAATGTTTTTATGTTCACCACAAAGTCATCTTTTGTCTGGACACCGTGATTCAAAAACTTAAATAAACTTTACATAAAGTAAACAGAACTTTAATTATGTCAGGGGAGAATTATGTTAATAAAATAAAGCCACACGGTTTTTACATAATTACACTTTTCAATAACTGGCAAGCCTAACTTGTTTATTTTTTTTGTGTGTTTAGAAAACCCTGTGTACCTGACAACCACCAAATCTCCCGCAGGCCCGATTGTGGGTAAGTTCAGAGAACAGACTATTGTAGCTCATCACAACACAGCTCTGGTTGACAAGTAAAATATTTCCCTTTTTTCTCTCCTTGTGTAGTACCCACTCCCTGCCCGTCAGGGTATTTCAACCCTCCCATCTGTGAGGGTGAGTACGGTTAGACCTGAGATGAAGAGATGTTTTTTTATGATTGGGCTGCTTTTATTGCTTGTTCATTTGTATTTCTTGTGTCAAGCTTTTTTTTTTACTGGCCATTTTATACTGTAAGTTACATCAACTTAGAGGAGGAGTGTAGGCTGTTAAAACTGTGGAGGATCACGTTCGGTACCACCGAGTCTGAGTTTGCTTTTCAGTGAAGAACGTGTGCTGGAGCTCAGTCGCCTGAAGGCTTAAAGTCTAAATGTGTGAGGTCATGTTCGCAGGCCATTTGAAGCCTGTTCGCTGTGGTGTTTGGGTTTGATGGGATGGTGAGAATACTGGCGTAATACATGAGAATGCACGGCAGATAATGCGCAGTTGTTTGGCTGAACAGCCAGAAAAGACGTGGCCCATCAGAGGGGGATTTAACCTCAAATGGTCTCCTGGTAGCAGCTGTCATTTGGGATGTAACCAGGCTAATATTAGTTGTAAAATTCTTTCGTCTTGTTTCCTTTTGACTAATATGGCTGCTTCTATTAAAGAAAGGACCTTTAACCCCCATGTCTTTTTCTGTAATCTCAATATTTACTAGTTTTACTCTGGGAGTTTCTTAGTGACGGCTCATACCAACACCAGGCGAGGCTCATATCTGCACCGCCGTGTGTCAAAACGTGAGACTAGCTCAGCTGATGGAAGTGTTTGTTATTCTTTCTGGAGCAAATTATGCTTTATGCTTTATTTCATTGTTTGGCTGAGTTTGGCTTAAATTGTTAGTATTTTATTGTTTAGTTTCTGGTGTGATGCTAAATCTCTCCAACGTGTTTGTGCGCAGTGTGTGAGTGTGACCTCAGAGGGACGGTGTACGGCACGTGTGATGCGTTCGGGCGCTGCCTGTGTCGTCAGGAGGTGGAGGGGCGGCGATGTGACCGATGCAGACCCGGGTACCACTCCTTCCCAAACTGCCGGGGTGAGAGCAAAACAGAACGAGGAGGAAAAATCATTTTATGTCACTTATTATTATGGATTTAAAACATATTTTTAATTTTGCACATGATCGAAGTAAACCTAGTTGTGTTTTTACACACCAGTGTGAGTATTACAGATATTAGTCATCAGCTGCAGAGAGTTACACATTAGAGGTCAGTTCAGAAATAAGTAAGTTTGTAGTATTTGGCTTCTTGTTAATTATTTTAATCATTTTTTTTTACTTAAACTTAAAGTTTTTAGCTTTTGGAAAACATATAAACATGAAGCAAATCTACTGTAGTTGAGAGGTGAAACATTTGATATGGTTTTGAACCTGTGGTTTTAAATGTAGCCTCTAAAAAGGTCCTTACCACTAAAATGAAAAAAATGAAAATGTGTATATTTATTTTACAAGTCATCAAAAGTTGTTTGAAGCTTTGATCAGTTTGTGTTTTTTTCCCCTATTTAAGGTAATTTCTTTAAACAACAACTTTCAGTAGACAGTTTTAACCGAATATTTAGTGTTAATTAATATTTTAAATTCTGTTTCAAGCATTTTATATGTAAAGAAAAACTTCATGAGGACTTGGATTTTTTTTAAAGCTAAAGTAAAGTGAAAATGATTTTGTGTGTTCAGTTTGAATCGTTTTTTAAACTTTGTTTCTTCTCTCAGCGTGTCGCTGCGATGGTGCCGGTGTGGCTGGAGGTGTGTGTGATGCAAACGGTCAGTGTGTCTGCCTGCCTAACTTCGTGGGACGGGAGTGTGACCAGTGTGCCCCGGGTTACTACGGATACCCAGACTGCGCTGGTGAATGAGTTTATCACTGTGTTTGTTCAGATCAGTGATTTACAGACTTTTCAGCTTCCGACAAGAAAAAAAAAAAAAAAAAAACTGCAGTAATTTGGATAAAGTTTCTCCATTAAGTCAGATTTTTTTTTTTTTTTCATCCATGGCACTTTCTTTATTTAAACTGAAATGTTCTGTTTATGATCCAAACTCACATGCAAATCAGTATCCCTTCCCTCCCTCCTGAAGGTTGTATTAAAACTAGAAATTCAGCGCTTTTCATGTTTCATTGGGAAAACTTAAATGTAGTTCTTTCAAAAAACAAACTAAAAAGTCCAATCACCCATTTTTTTTGCAAACTTTAAGGATTTAAACCCTCGTAAAAAAAAAAAATTGCTGTTAGTTTGTGCGTTCATTCTGACCTTTTCTCATGACACAGGAGCAGAAAATCTTCACTCTCCCACAGGGTCTAGAAAACTTCTACTTTGTCATTTGCGCAACTTATTTGCAGTGATGTAGATAGACAGAAGTGAACATATGAGCTCCCCAAGAATAAACATCTGGGAATCGCTGAAGAAAAAGTGTTTCCTAAAATAAACCGGCTCATCTCTGCAATCATCATTAACCTTTGCTTTCATATGAATCAAAAAGAATGGCAGCAGTACGGATTCTTCATTTTTTTTCTTTTATCCCCAGCCTGTCAGTGTTCACGTCAGGGCTCATATGGAACAACATGTAACCCGCTATCGGGTCAGTGTCTGTGTTTACCGGGTGTGGTGGGCCAGCAGTGTGATCGCTGTGCCTCTGGGCTCAGGTTCCCCCAGTGCTCAGGTAAGATCTGTTAGATCCATCATGAAAGATTTATTTTTTTGGGCACAGTTAGTCCGAATTTAACTCAAAATAAATACAGTTAAAATGTTTAAGGTGACGCTAAACAAAAAAAAACTACTTTTATCTATTAAAACAGTTGCCTTTTTCATTGCCAAATTGTCCCACTTTCTTCTTAATCGACATTCTTTATTTCCAGCATCCATCAGTGCGTGTAACCCTGCAGGAACAGACCTGTCTGATCCTCAAACGGTAAGAAAATCCCAGTAAACTTTACTTTCAGTTTCTGCATATCCTTTGAGTTTCCATTAGCCTTGAAAACAAGAAGTCGTTCCAACACAAGCTGGGTGTGGATTCACTTGGACTACAGCTGATAACACGGCTGAACTTTGGTCAGATTATTGAACCGTAAAACAAGGAAGTGTTGTCATCATCTGATGCGAAGGTAATTAAAAGAGGAAAAAAGAGAGACTTCCTTCCATGTTGAAGAGGAAGAAACAGCCACACGAAGTCATTAAAGGCCCAGTAAGGAATGCATATCACCTGAGAATTTTCATGACGGAGTTTCAGATTAAGAACAACTAACATAGAGAAACAAGTTAAATTTTTGTAAGAGTTTAAAAATAACATTATGCACAATCTCATTTGATATTTGTGTGATTTGTTAACTCTTGGCATATGTGTTGGGAAATGCTATCAGCTACTACCACATTAAATTTTAGCTCATTAATGGTAAAACTGACTGTTTTGTAGCAATTTAAGTTTGATTAGCTGTGGTAGCCGCCTTGGGACAGCTCCCAAAGTTAAAGGTATTGTAAAACATGTTCAAACTGAAAGCCCAAGATAGACGCAGGAAACCAATCCAGATCTTAGCCTTGAACATTTATTTGCAAACATATAAAATACATATTATCTCAACGCTGGCCCAGTTGCCATCAGCCTCTCTGCTTCAGGTCTCAGAACTGAGCATGACGACAAGTTTACATCAGAGCCAGGTCACACTTCTGGAACTTAGCATCACAGCAACACAGGAAGTGACCTCACCTAATCATGTGACCTGATTCTCAAAAACAAGGAAATCCTGCACTCTGAAATATGAAAATGCTATGTGTGTCTGTGTTGTTTTATTGTGTTAACTAAATAGAAATTAGATATTTTTCCTTTGGTCTGAAAAGCCAGTTTAAATGTCCCACCGAGGGCATAACTTTCACTTTGCTTCCTTCTAATAATATAACAACTTAATCACAGTAATATAGAAAGATTGTACATTGGTCATAAAAACATTTTAATATAAAAGCATCAAAATATGAATGCATATATTTAGTGGAGGTAAGCATCAATACACGTATACAGCCAATGATTACTCTATTAAAATCCATCTAGTGCTTTAAGAAACTTTGCTAACTCTACAGACTAATGAACACACACAAATGCAAAAAGCATCATCTTTTCCTCTGGTAGTGGACGATAAAGAGGACTTATTTTACTTTTAACTCTTATTGTGTGCATAAAAGAAAAGAAAAAAGCAGCATTAAGTGTATAATAAGTATAAGCATGTGTGATTTCTGTTGTTTCAGGGTTTCTGCCGCTGCCGACCACATGTAGAGGGAGCGCTGTGCGACAGGTGTAAACCTCTTTACTGGAACCTCGCAACTGAAAACCCTCACGGCTGCGTCGGTGGGTCAGCAGAAATGTCCAAATAAAAACTGAGCTCTAGTGTCAATTTTGTGGAAAAATACTGAATGCTTAACTTAGTGATTGCAAAAAGAAAGATCTCTGTTTCTCCTCCTACAGGATTATTTCTTACATCATTTTTAACTAGATTGTCACGTTGCCAGAAGCAGTCTGATATGAAACCTTTTACCCAAGAATATGTCAACATACCCCTGTCAACAGGCTCGACTTTCCTATCCCTCAGGGCAGAACAGGAGATTAATTCCTGGAGGATTTCTCAACTATAGGTGTGAGGTTTTGTTCTGTGCCCAGTAAAACCTTAAAAATTTGATTTGTCCTCATTTAAACTATATAGCACCCAGTTTATGTCCCAATCAAATAAAATGAGCTCATATTGAAATAGAAAAGAACGTTTTTTATTTTTTTTTATTTAGCGCCAATTTTCCCCCAGTTTTTTGTTACAGTTCCGCTCTCTTGCAAGATTGTTATCTCTGCCACTCCGCCTGAAGACACCAGAAGCCTTTTTAATATCTGAAGAATGCCTCAGGTTCACTTCGGCCGGATATTCATGGAAAGTTTCTTTTTTTTTTCTCCCCCTGTGCAGTAATCTGTGCTTGCGAACCTTTGATGTTGTGGATCTCTGAACATTGAAGGGTTTTGTGTTGTTGGGCTTCACAAGTTACACAAGCCTGTAATCAGAGCTTATTCACTGCATATCCCCTGTTTTCAGTCTCATACCCCCCCTTCTCTGTCCTCTCCTCATTTCAGAGTGTCAGTGTGAACTGAAAGGGACGCTCAGTGGCATTGGAGAATGTGAACAGGTGAGGATTTTCACGTTTACCACAGTCTGATTACACTGAATTGATGTGAAGATGTTTAAAAAGGCCAAACGTATAAATGTTTGTTTGCAAAAGTTTCTTTCTGCTTGCCGATTTTGTTTGTTCAGGGAAGTGGACAGTGTCACTGCAAGCCGAACGCCTGCGGCCATACGTGTGACTCTTGCAAGGATGGCTTCTTTCTCCTGCAAAAAAGGAACTATTTTGGTTGTCAAGGTAAGAAATTTTATTTTTGCAAAGATGAAGGATAAAAAAAATGTGCAGAGGAGGATAATTCAGATCACACAAAAAACATCTAATCCAGAAGAAAGCATATCCTTATGATCTCCAGCTACTTAATGATAACCAGTAGAAGGGTCCATCATTAGAAAGAAAACCAAGGTCACTAACTGGAAAGTGTTCGAAGTCAACAATGGTTTTAATCGGAAACAGAGATATAGAAAATTGGTTGATAAACAAAACTTCAGCCACAATCAGTGCTTATTAGTTTTCAGAGCCGGAGCTAGTCATTTGGGTGCCGTAAGCACAGTTGCTTTGTGGTGCCCCGTGCTCGCTGTTTGCTAACGAGGCTGAAACCTGGCATGAGGATTAAATGCTATGAATTTCACAATATTTGTCAATTATATAAATATCATCCGACCTGTAAGCACAAGCAGCTGTCTTTTCTTGAGGCCACACCCATCCAAAACACAGCTCAGCTGTTTAACTGGAATGGAACCGACCACTCTGATAGATCAGGAGGTTCCCCTGATCTATCACATGGAGACTAGAGAAAGGGCCTAATATGTTGTATTCCTTATCTACACTGCAAAAAATGTTCATCTAAACGAGTTTTAAAACCTTAAATCCAGCCAAAAAAATCTTTTTGATCTTGTTTTGAGACTGATTTACTAAACAAGAACAGATTGTGTAAGAATATTAATCTTGTTTTTAGATTATTTGTCTTGTTAGCCTGAAAATTTGACTCAAATTAGGTCAAAATTTCCTGCCAGTGGAATAAGAAAATGTTACTTGGTAAGATTCTTGAAATAAGAAAAAAAATGCATCAAATCAGGTATTTCAAGAATCTTACTAAGTAAAATGTTTGTACTCCACTGTCAGAAAATTTTGACTCAATTTGAGTCAAAATTTCAGGCTAATAAGACAAATAAACTTACACATTCTGAAAACAAGAATAATATTCTGACACAATCAGTTCTTGTTTAGTAAATCAGTCTCAAAACAAGATCTAAAAGACTTTTTGGCTGGATATAAGATTTTAAAACTTGGTCAGATGGACAGTTTTTGCAGTGTACACATGTTTTAAATTTGATGTGTTTTTTTTATGAACCAGATTTTATCTTGTGCCCACCCCTGTGCATTTGATGCCTTACTTGCAGCGCGTAGTCTTGCGTGTGCGGAGCACCAGCCTTGATTAGATAACCTGTCAGTCCATGTTTTTGTCTCTTCGCTCTGCCTGATAGGTTGTCAGTGTGATTTGGGAGGTGCCATCGACACGGTGTGTGAAGAGACCTCTGGACAGTGTTGGTGTCGGAGGAATGTCGTCGGCCGTCGATGCACAGAGTACGATGGTTCATCGTTATTTATATTTGTTTTTTATGACTCAAATCTTTTATGTTTTTCAATAAACGTGTTTTTCTCTGATCAGGCCAGCTGTCAGCTACTATTTTCCCACCCTGCACCAGTTAAAGTTTGAGGTGGAGGACGGTACCACGCCAAACGCCAGACCAGTACGCTTTGGGTTCAACTCCCAAGAATTCCCAGAATTCAGCTGGAGAGGTTATGCCATAATGTCACCCGCTCAGGTTTGCCTTTTTGAAAATAACGCCCATGATTTGAGAATCACAGCGCAACTTTATTTTATGGATTATCTGTGACTGCAGGTCTCTTTTCTCAGTCCGCTCTGATGTCACAAAAAAAAAATTCTTTCTGCTTTCGCTTTCTGCACCAATAATCACCCATGAAGCGCACATCCTCCTGTTGTTTCACAGCTGACGCGGGGGAATCAGCTCCTAGAACTAACACTCTCTGTCTCCAGCCGGAAGTGATTCTAACGCTTAGCCTTGGCTTTCCTGGACCCTTCCACATTCTAATGCGCTACTCCGCTCCCCGACACATGGGGGGAGAGCGAGTGAGAGCGCGGATCTTGGTGGTGGACGAAGCTGAAGGTTGCTGCGACTGTAAGTGAAGGGCCTGCTCTGCTTTAACTTGTGTCATACCCCCTCGCTTTCCTGTCTGTTCCGTAACCCGCTCTCCGCTTCGCCCCCGGCGCCGTTCTTCCTCTTAACATCACTCCACCACCGTCGGATACTCAAACCCATAGTGTAACTGTCCCCCCTGCAGAGCGACGTCAGAGTAACAGTGCATGTTGAGCCGAAAGAGGGGAGGCAGAACTTGTTCCGCGTGGTTCTGCGGTTCATTAACCCCAACAGCATCAGTGTGGCCGGTAGCATCAGGGCTACCACTAACAGAGGCTCTGCAGGTAAGTCTGCCTCTGACAGCGCTACTAGTTACCATCAAACTGTCAAATCTAACCCATCCTTACCTGTCATTAAGTGTCGATTTATTTATTTTTTCTACAAGTTTATGACACTTAGGACAGGTTTCTGTGCTCATTGCCCTGCAGGGACCGAACAGAGTAAAGAAGTAATATTTCCTCCGAGTCCCACCCCGTCCTTCGTCACAGTCCCTGGAGAGGGCTTCGTTGAGCCTTTTGCACTGAGTCCTGGGAAATGGACCATTCACATAAGGGCTCAGGGGGTTCTCTTGGTGAGTTTATTAGAAGCACCGATGCAACTTTAAGAGTTAGACTGCTTTTGTTTCATACTAAGTTGTCTCATTTTTATGTAAATCAGTGTAAATGCGATGTTCATTGTCACTTTCCCCACATCAGGATTATTTAGTGCTGCTTCCTCGGGAATACTACGAGGCTTCTCTGCTGCAGGAAGAGATCACTCAGCCCTGCACATATCTACACACTACAAACACTGATGCAAAGTAAAGTCTTTTCCAACCTAATCCATCAGTCTTTTTTTTTTTTACTTTTGCAGAATATAATAGTCTGTTTTGTCTTTTATGCGTTTTGTAGCTGCCTGCTGTATAAGCACATTTCCATGGATGGCTTCAGCTCTGTCCTCGGCTCTCAGGGAAGACTCGCCGTCCGGAGTGGGCGGAGGAGGAGGAGGCAGGCTCGCGTACGGCGTCCCACCCCCGATCACCCGGACATGGCTGCTCTCAACGGGAGACAGGTTCACCGACACGATTATATTCACTCGATCAATTTTAAACTGAGCTCAAAAAGTGTCTGATTTTCATGATGGTCCATGAAAAAAAAAAACCTGTATTCTGTGTCTTGTAGTCGCGACTGGAGCTCAGTCTGCACGTGCCTCATCCAGGCCTGTATGCTCTTGTTCTGGAGTACGCCAGCGAGGTGGATAATATCCAGAACATCAACATCCACATCAGTGGTCAGACAGAAGGCCAGATCGTAGCCAGGACCAACATTTATAGCTGCGCTTTCAGGTCAGCTGCTTTCACGTTTGGGTTATTTCTTTATTTTTTTTGCCGTTTTTAAGAACATTGCATGGTTATAGGAAGTTAGAATGTTTTCAGCTGGTCTGTGTGCTAATCCGTGCAGCACTTTGTGCCGGAGCGTGGCGGTGAACGGCAGAAATCAAGTGGCCACGCTGCAGCTTTCGCACAGGACGGAGATTATTCTGCACACCTCCACAGCATCACTCCTTCTGGTGAGGAGGATGTTTCAGAAAATAATGAACTTGCGCGTAGCAGCTTATTCTTTTCTAACGTAATCGTCTGTTTGTGTAGCATAAAGTGTACGCGGTGCCGGCCGAAGATTTCTCTACCGAGTATGTGGAGCCGAAGGTGCTGTGTGTCTCCACTCATGGCCGCTTCACTGAAGACAGGTAACTACCTCAGCTCACTCTGGAAGCTTTTTACACACTTAGACTAAATATGTTTAAATCATTGGCTTATTTGTTTCAATCAGACAAATACTTTTTAGAGGGGTGTCAAAATAGTGCATTAATTGAGATTAATTAATTACAGTCATATTAATCGCTTTATGATTTTTAATTGCATTAATCAATTTTTTTAACTCTAACTGTACTGTTTTTGTATGCAAGTGTGCTTGAGCTGTTGGCGGTGAAAAACAAATGTCAGTCATCCCAACGTGGACCTTGATTGGCTGTTGTTATGTTTTGGCTTCATAAAGCCTTCATTTTTTGTTATACATCATCTTTTCCATCTGCTACAATAATGTAATGAATTTAAATGTAAAAAAAAACTCAAGTTAAGGGATTTTCTCAGTAATTATTAGTTTAGATTATAAATAAATGAATTACATTAATTAATTACAGATCAAAATTAATTAATCTCTCAATTTTTTTATTCTATCGTTAGCACTAACTTTTTAATGGGTTACAAGCTGTCATTCAGGGGAAAAGAAGCATTTAATGCACCATAAATGTCTTACTGTAATTGCAAATGAGAGAAAATCACTGCAAATGTTTTCCTTCATACTAAACATAACCCGACTAGCTGGGAATGTCTGTGCAATCGCACAAACTTGTAAAACATCGGCCTTTTTGGCCTCACATCCGTGAGTGAAGGCTACAATTTACGATTGCCTGATTAGAGCTAATATCAGGGATTCACAGCTGTTTTCCAGCTGCACGTGTTCCTCCAGTTGTTTACCTGAAGCTGAACATTTCTTGTCATCTTTAAATTTACTCACTCAGAACCTAATCAGCAGTTTGGATGTCAGATTCCACAGCTGTCATCGTGCAGCTCTGTCATCTGCTCTGTAACTCGACTTGAATGCACACAATAAAAAACAAAACAAAAAAAGAACTTGAAAGTAGTTTTCTGTCGATTTATTTGATCCTGTCCCAATAAAATCAACACAGATTTGTATCATGGCACTGCAGTTGGGCTCAGCCACACGCTAACGTTAGCTCCTGTCTGTTGAATGTTTTCAGTCGATACTGCGTCCCGCGGCACTTTGACAAGCCGTCTTCAGCCTGGCTTCTGTACGCGGCCCGTGATTGGCAGCTGTCGTCCGTGCTCGTGGCTGCTCAGCCACAGGGACAGAATGAAGACTGGAGGCAGAGACGGCAGTCTGGGCAGTTCTCTGTCCACCAGCCTCAAAGTGACGGGACTCTGCTTAAATTCCCACAGGTATCTGTGTTAAAACGCACACTGTGAGAATTGCCATCTATTCTAAGCATAAAATAATTTTAGACTTTTTTTTTTTTCTTACTTTTAGTTGTTTTAATGTTTTAATTGTACTTTTGATTGTTTTTTTTTTTTTCTCAGACTGAGATCCGTTTCACTCCGGCCATTCCTCTCCCAGGCAGATATGTGGTTGTGGTCCATTATCGTCAGCCTGAACATATTTCCTTCCCGGTGGAAGTTCGAGTATCTGCAGGGCGCGAGTGGAAGGGTGAGTGTTAAAGGAAGTTAATGTTTTGAGTTGAAGCGGATGATTGGATATTTGAGCTTATTCTGTTAATGTGATCTTACTTATTGGTTCTAAAAATCCAACAAAAAAATGTATTCTTGATTAAACACACTTCCTATGTGTTTTAATTTGCAGCATATTTGTCTAACTTTAAATCTGTTTTCTGCTGCAGGTTCTGTAAATGCATCCTTCTGCCCAGCAGTCTCTGGATGTAAGGACGTTCTCATTGCTGATGGACGCATTGTCCTCGACTTGGACACAAATCCTTTGCAGCTACCCACCATCTCTGTCTCTGTGCCTCCTGGGAAGACTCTTATCTTGGTTAGTTACTGCCTGCCTGGACAGTTCTGTTTTTGTGTGCACGTCTTGGACATATTGGACATTTTTTAATAAAACTTGCAGGAAAAAAAAATCACTGGATCTACAACTGATTAACTTTTGGAATTTAAGATGGCTGACCTTAAAAACACAAAAATGGCTGTAAATCAGTCAATTTGACATATTTTGACTTCAGATTTGGTGTGGTAGTAGCCAAGACTGATCTCCAACACATATTCTGAAAGCTAACAAAAACACAAGATCTTTGAATGAATCTTGCTATTTACTTTTTGAAGTAAAGTCTATCTGATAGCAAAACCTTTATTGAACTACTGAAGATTTCAGGAGATTATCATAGGATCTACCTCTCCAACTCATTACCTTTTGAAGTCACTTCAAGCGGTAAGCATCCCTTCAAGGAATGCAAGACATTTAATTGTTTAAAGAAACTTATACCGTACGATGCTGTAAAGTTGGAGAATTGGAGGTGTTCATGTTTACAACTTGGCATGCAGCGGTCCTCTCTCCTCAGGGTCATGCCTTATTCCTCAAATCAAACAATGAAGGAGCTGTATTCTACCTGGCAGCCTCACTCTGCTTTGAAAAACCTGAACGTCAGAGTTGTTTGAAGCAGGGGAAAGGTTAAACTTTGCCTGCATGTTGTTTGGCATGTTTTATTTTACCAGCATCGGCTCTTATCAATAAACAAAAACCAGTAGTTTTTTCACTATTAACATGCAACTGGATTTTTGTAGCTTTTTTTTATTATTTCAATGTGGTTTGTTTAGGATCATATCATGTTGGTCCCTGATAGAAGTTACACTTTGGAGCTTCTGAAAGAAAAGCCGCTGGATAAATCTGCAGCTTTTTTAAAACAATGCACTGCAGAAGGATTCTATACTCAGTAAGTATCCAACACATAAAACACATTTGGTGAATAGTATTACTAGTTTAGAAACTTATTTATAGCAGAAAACTGTGGAAATAGTGCCCTCTAGCTGTTGTGATCATGTATAAACCTTTGCTTGTTTTGTCCTGCAAGGTCCAGAATCTCCTCTCAGTTTTGCAGAGACTCGGTCCGTTCCCTTGTTGCTGCTTACAATAATGGATCCCTGCCTTGTGACTGTGACAAGTCCGGTTCTACGGGGACCATCTGCGATCCGATCGGGGGACAGTGTCCCTGCAGGCAGCACATCATCGGGCGGCAGTGCACAAAATGTGCCACAGGATTCTTTGGATTTCCCTACTGTAAACGTGAGTGAATATTAGGGGCATGTAAGAGAATACACACTTTCACTACTTCTAAACCATCACTTCCTCTAGAATAAATAAACAAAACGAGGGGATGCTCTTGTTCTACCTGCAGGGTGTGAATGTGGACGTCGGCTGTGCGACGAGGTGACAGGACGCTGCATCTGCCCCCCTCAGACGGTGAAGCCGACCTGCGAAGTGTGCCAGGAGCAGACGTTCAGCTACCACCCCCTGCTGGGCTGCGAGAACTGCGGCTGCTCTCCGGGCGGCATCGATCCGGACGCCGGGCTTCAGTGTGACCGCACCACCGGACAGTGCAGGTGAGTCCAAACTTCAGATGAACTAAAACACTTATTCAAACTAGTTTCTGTTAAAAAAAGGCAATTGTTCTGAAAAAAATAAATAAAGGAAATAACACACACACAAAATCCTATAAATAAAATAAAAATATACTGTATATGATCCATATCATCAAATTGAGGATTAAGTCAAATTTAGCCTTTTTTTTTTTTCATCTAAATTTTGGTATCTGAATCAGCCTGATATCATGAGCCGTTCCAGAGATATGCCTTTATTTTTCCTCCTAACCAGGATAACCCATTGATATTTGGTCTGAATCCTATTTTTAAGGCATTACAAGGCATTATTTATTTAAACTTTAAGAGGAAATCTCAAACAATTTGGGGATTTTAAAATTTACCCACTGGAAAGAAAAACAGCTTTGCTAGCTCACAGGGAAAATATCAAAGCATTTAGGGCTTTTCTGCCTAAAATCATAGTTTTTGTTGCTACTGCTCAAAAAGGTGCTTAAAAAAAACTTTGGTTAAATTGTAGACATTTTATTTAAATGACCTGTAAATATGTTGTTTATTCATTACGTTTTGAAACAATGCAGTTGTGATGGGTCACATTTATTTTGTCATTTCTCTGCTCTTCATGACTGTTTGACTTTGTGAAATAAAAAATAAACAGAAAAAAAGCTGAAGTGACAGATAACTGGATCTTCGGGTTGATTTTGTCTCAACAATTTGTAAAACTTTTACAAGAAGTTGAGTTATTTCCAAATATTTTTTTTTATCCTGTGTACAGCAGACTTTTAGGGATGCAAGCTTCCCCTCAGAACGCCCCCAGCCACAGGCTTTTAGTCTCTACAATCGAGTCTCTGTGGTGAAGATTTTACTAACAGTAATGCTTGTCTGCACATTTTTTTTTTCCCTGCAGCTGTAAGCCTCTTATTGAAGGCCGGCAGTGCGATCGCTGTGCTCCAGGTTATTATCGCTTCCCCAACTGTGGGCCTTGTGTCTGTGATGAAGGAGGGGCCACAGCTGAGGTGTGCCACCCTGACACAGGAAGGTGTCTCTGCAAGGTGAGTTCACTTCATCAAATAACTGACAGAAAAATGGCCCTGTTTGCACTTCTTCTTTTTTTTTTTTTTTTTGTTACTCCTTCAGTATTGCTGCTGTCATGTTTGCAGAGAAATGTTGCTGGCGTCAGGTGTGACACGTGTCGAGAAGGCTCGTTTTATTTTGACCCCTCCAACCCTCTCGGCTGCACCAGCTGCTTCTGCTTCGGAGCCACTGACCAGTGTCAGAGCTCCCGCAAGCGCAGAGGAAAGGTATGAGCTTTTGTTGTCGCACGTCTGTGAATATTGATTTAATAATATGTGGTTTGGAATATAATTTCCTCAAAGTGAATTATAAATGATTTCACAGGAAACACACTTTTACGCTTATAGTAAGAGGCCAGTCAGCGTTTTTCACCCAGCTATTTTTCAAACATCTGATCTCTAAACTATGACGGGTTTGGTTCATTCGGTGCACTCACTCCCAGATGTCGCCTGTTATTAGTTTGTGGAGATGCGAGGCTGGCGTTTGGAAAGCCCCGACAAGGAGGAGGTTCCTTCTGTGCTGAATCCAGTCAGTAACACAGCGGTGGCAGATGTCCAGGAGCTCCCTCCTACTGTTCAAACGCTGCACTGGGTGGCGCCATGTTCCTACCTGGGAAACAGGGTGAGTGTGGGGTGGGGAAACGCTGTGAGAACGCCATAAATCCAGCTAAAAGAAAGAATAAAGAAAAAAACAGGGTGGTATTTTCACTCTCAGATCTATTTCAAGTTTATTTCAATGCAAAAGCTTCATCATGCAGAATGCACTGTGGAGAAATGATCCATTTTGTTGCATTGGGCCATTCACTGCAAAAACTGTCCATCTAACCAAGTTTTATAATCTTATATCCAGCCAAAAAGTCTTTTAGATCTTGTTTTGAGACTGATTTACTGAACAAGAACGGATTGTGTCAGAATAATAATCTTGTTTTTAAATATTTGTCCCGTTAGTCTGAAAATTTGACTCAAATTAAGTCAAAATTTTCTGCCAATGAAGTAAAAAAAAATCTTGAAATACTTAATTTGACTCATTTTTTTCTTATTTAAAGAATCTTACCAATCATTTTTCTTACTCCATTGGCAGAAAGTTTTGACTTAATTTGAGTCAAATTTTCAGGCTAAAAAGACATATAATCTAAAAACAAGATTATTATTCTGACACAATCAGTTTTTGTTTAGTAAATCAGTCTCAAAACAAGATCTAAAAGACTTTTTTTTGGCTGGATATAAGATGTTAAAACTTGGTTAGATGGACAGTTTTTGCAGTGTTTGCAGACTTGAAGAAAAAGTAAATTTATTTACAGGCAAACATTTTTACACACAAACTCTAAAATTTAACCTATATTAATATACATGCAGAGTAAGGAGACACAGCATGTTTGACAGCTGTCATGCAAATGTAGTGAAAGTTAACACTATTTACTGTAAGAATATTTAACTTGCAATAGAGTAAAAATAATACAAGATATTGTTTTTTGTGTATGTTGAATTCATGTTGTTGTGTTTTAAATGAATAAACTTACTATATTATATGCAGTCTGAACTCGTTTCTTGTTAAAATATGTTCATTCATTTGATGTATTATTGATAACCTTATATTTAATTGGAAAAAAAGGCATGATGCATACATATAGTTTTTTAATAAAGACCTAACATTCATTGAAGGAATACATTTCGCCCACCACCTTTTATGTCAGAATCTAGGATCATTTTATGCTGAGAAATGAGAGAATGTAACTGAAATCAACGTTATGAACAATCTCATGTAATGTGTTTTTGATCATTCTCAGCTCATATTTGTGAAATTGACTTATTAATAGCAATTTTCCTTATTTTTTATTTCACTTTGTTCAAATAATCAAACTAATGTTTTATTATTCTCTGCAGATTTCATCGTATGGTGGTTTCCTCACATATCAGTCTAAATCTTTTGGGATTCCCAGTGAAGGCATGGTTCTCATCGACAGAGCAGCTGACGTTGTGCTGACGGTGCGTAATGCTACCTGTTTTTTCATCCTATTTTTTTTTTATTCCCCCTCACTGGCAGAACAGCAATTTATTCATCTTTGTTCATTATTTCACCCTTCTAGGGTCAGGATATGAGCCTGATCCACGTGGCTTCACATGTGCCACTTCCAGACAGGCTGTATGAGGGCAGAGTCCAGCTCCTGGAGGTAAACTGAACTGCTCTATTGTTTTGTGAAACTAGTGAGCTTGAATGAATTTGGCTTCAGATTTTCTTCTGTTTGCAGGGAAACTGGCGCCATGCTGGTACCAACAGGCCTGTTTCCAGAGAGGACCTCATGATGGTCTTGGCAGGTCTGGTGGGCCTGAGGATCCGAGCCCTGTACTTCACTAAGAGCCAGCGACTCAGCCTGGGGGAGGTGGGTCTGGAGGAGGCCACCAACACGGGGACTGGTAGTCCAGGAAACATTGTGGAGGTCTGCCGCTGCCCTCCTCAGTACACCGGAGACTCGTGTGAGGTCAGTTAGCCTCGCTCTTTCAAACCAGAGGAACCTATGAGTGAAATTTGTTGCAGATGCAGTTCATGTTTAAAAACTCAGGTTTTTCATATTTAAACAAACTAACAGATCCCATCAAACTGAAGCATTTAGAGGCATGAATGAAAGAATCTCATTAACTCAGCATCTGTAAAACAGACTGAATTATAAGATTTTAGGTATTTTCTATGGCCAGTTATCTGTGACCATATAGAATAGTTTTTTTTAATTAGTCTAGTTTTATCAGTTAAGTTGACCCCAACCTAATAATTAAGACTTTAACAAATATTTTGTGCAATAGGTTAATGTTCAGCATATGTGTTGTGCATCAGTTTTCTACTACAAGAAAATAAATTCTGCACTCCAGCTGCTGAAGTGAAAAGAAAGTTCAAAAATGACAGTGACAAAGAGTTACGGTCTTTATTCATATTGGAATCAAAAGTTTAGTTTTTCTTTTTTGTTATTGTTTTTGTATTTAGAAAAAAAAAAAATTCCGTTCATGTTGAAACGTTCGAGTTGCTGTTGAACACAAAGACCTGCAGGCAAGGATTCCTGCAAGGCAGAAATCCTTTCAGTTTGTTTACAGCTTCGATCCTTTTGAGTATTTGAATAAAGTGTCTCAGCTACTACCAAACCAAATTTCAGAACAATGTCTAAAACATTTTTGTGTTTTTAAGATCATTTGGCTGTGGCAGCCATCTTGAATTGGATTGACTTTGAGTATTAATCAGCTGTTGCTGATATTTATTCAGTGTTGTCCAGTGATTCAGAGACTCGCACACAGCAAAGACATTATCGTCCACCTTTTCCTTTTAGCTTCAAGTGATAATAAAAGGAAGACTAAAACATCTAATTACTTGCCTTTTTAAAATCCATGCTAGCATAATTATTTCATGGAGATCTGACATTTTTCTAGAATAATAAAAAAATATATTGCAACAAAAAGAGCCTTTCCTCTCGTTAAACTATAGAAAGAAAAAACAAAAAAGAATTGGAAAATAACATAAAAGATAAAAAAAAATATCAGTGTCTTCAGCACAGAGAAGCTAGAATAAAAAGCAGGGTGAGGCGTTTTGTTGACTGAAATGATAGTTCGTCGTCTTGAGGAGCCGGGTGTCCTCATGAGTTTTGGGGTGTCCTGACTTGCCTGCATGGATCAACACACCCTTCATCCCGGAGGGAACGGTTATTAGCCGAGCTACGTCTGTGGGACTCACTGGAAAATCCTCACAATGTACTAGCCTCAGGGTGGGATGTACGGCACAACATTATGGATTCTACAACTATAATAAAAAACATGTATGTAGCAACTTAAATATTCTTGCCGAGGAAAACAACCTTTCTTTCTTTTTTTTATCCTGATAAAGAAGTTGGCTTGATCCAGTGTTTTCAGAGTGCTCCTCAGGTCTATTCCTCTTGTTTTGCCCACAAAAGCCACATGAAAAGAGAAAACCCAGCAACCATAATTAAAGGGAAGTTTCTCATAAACAACATATTTCATTAGATGTGTCCTTGTAGCACTGTTGCCATAGATCTTCTTGCATACCTGTGTGTGTGTGTGTGCGTGAGGCATATTCAAACGGGCGTGTTTGAAGGAAGTTGAGTTTTTGTATCCAGAGGCGGTATGACACGGCGCCTGGCCTTGAAATGTCGGGTGTGGCACTTGGCAACAAAATGTTACTCATGAAGTTGAGCGTGTTCACCTGAGTGTAGGTCCGCAACTTGTGTGTGTGTGTGTGTGTGTGTGTGTACAGCTGACACACCCAGTTATGTGTGTTATGTGTTTGAGGTAAATGAATCAGGACTGAGTGTGTTGTCTGAAGATGTCTGACTTTTCCCTCCGTCACACAAGTTTGCACAAACCCTAAAATAACACACAGAATGTTGTGAAGTTCATGCAGTAATTAGTATTTTAATCGATTTTAAATGACAAGTTTGGATTCAGATGAGCCCAACTGCAAGAAAAATGTTGTGTTTTTCCACTTTTTTTCTGTTTTTTTTGTCTATAGTTTTTGATTCTTCCTCTTTATGTGTGTGCGTCAGTGTTTGAGAGCAAGAAAACACTTGCATGTGTGTGCTTGTACGCCGCATACACTCACGCTGATCGACACACCTGACTCAGGTAAATGGGGCGTGTCCCAGTTTGTGTGTGGGACTTTAAGAAGCCCAGGCAAAGTGGGAGCAAAGCGTTATTTTTCACGGGGCTAAACCTCGGGCCATGTCGGACACGTGCGCGAGTCGGCGGAACGGGGTCCTGTTACGGACCCTGGCGTTTTGGACTCTGCTCGGCCTCTGCTGCGCCGGCAACAGACCCCTCGGCAGGCAAGAGCGACCCCGCGACACCAGGCTTCATGACGGATCGGCTCAGAGAATACAGTACCCTTTGCTTCACGAGCAGGGAGCTCAGCGGATAGTGTTTCCTTCTGTTAATGACCGAGGTGCCCAAGTGGTGCAGGACGAGGGGCAGAGCATTCAGTTTCCTTCACTTAGTGAGAACTCTCAAGTTCAGGTAAAAATCTGCAAAGATAAGATGCATTTTGTTGCAACAGATCTAGTATTTCACTTCAGTCACTGCTTTTTTTCTTAGTGTGGACAGTTAGTGTAGTTATCTCTTAAAGCAAAGGGCAGTTTTTTTTTCTTTTATGCTGTTAATAGTTAATGACAGTAAAATCAGCCCAAGCTCACTGCTTTGTGCTTGACTTTAAGCTGAACACATTATGGGAACGTAGGTTTTAATTCATTCTTGGCAAAAAAAGAAAATAATATATCACAGTTTGTAGTCTGGCAAATTGTATATGTTGCACAAAGTTAAGCAATATGGCAATAAACAACCATAGACTGCCAAATCTAAAATAAGGAGATTAACTTTTTTTTTTTTTACGATTGACACAAGATTGTGCAAATCGTTGTGCAGGATTAGTTTTTTGCTGACATGGATATGAGCAGAGTGATAAACTTGGGTGAATGAGTTCAACTTCTTAACATGCTGTGCATTCTTTGTGTGTGATCATGTGTATATTTATTTCTTTTCATTCTGTCCCAGAAATGCGCTCCTGGTTTTTACCGGGACAGGAACGGATCTCACCTGGGTCGCTGTGTGCCCTGCGAGTGCAACGGCCTGGCTGACGAGTGCGAGGACTGGACGGGGAGGTGTCTGGTAAGAAGTTCACTCAACGCTTCTTATTTCCATCTTTGTGATCACAGGTGTGCAGACATCCAGTCATGACTAAAAACAATCCATTCGGCTGACTGTAGGTTTAGTCAGAGTCAAGACGAAGTTAAAGGACAAGCTTTTTTTTTACTTTTCAAACCCTCATATAATTGTTACGCAAGACAGTCAAGACTGTGCATGCACAGACACATATTCATAGCTCACAAACACACACAAGTGACTGAACTTACCTCCGAGTTCATCCAACACAAAATTTATTGATTTAGAACAATAAATATTTTTAATTTTTTCATTAGTTTCAATGCTTCAGACTTTTTCCCCCTGATTTTTACTTATTTGTGACCCATCACATCAAAACGAGGATTAAGTCTAAAAGTGGTATAAGGAAAAATAGGCAGATATAGTGTTTTAAAATGTGTGCATTTTGTCAAAACATAATGAATTAATGCCTTATCAATTTATCATTTGAATGAAGTGTCTGAAATATAATCATAAAACAAAAATTTGAGGCACTTTTTTGAGCAGTAGCAACAAAAAACCTGATTTTGAGGACAAACGCCTTAAAATTTTTAGACTTTCCCTGTGAGCTAGCAAATTTTTGTTTCTTTTCAGCTGGGAAATCTCAGTATTCAAGTATAAATTGAGGTTTCCTCTTCATAAGGACATCAAAAATTCTTCATTAAAATTACATAAAATTAGGATTCAGAACAAATATTTATGTATTATTGTAACCAAGAAGACAAATTAAGCCATATATATTGATTTACTTATGATATCAGAAATGAAAATATAAAAGTATAGCATTTAAAGCCAGATTAGGTCATTTTGACCAAATTTGACTTAATCCTCATTTCGATATGATGGGTCACATTTATCCTTCTACTCTGGATGCCGGGTTAATGAACATATTATACTGTTTTCAGAACTGTCAGTACAACACAGCTGGCGAACGATGTGAACGCTGCAAAGAAGGTTACTATGGCAACGCCGTGCAGAGGACATGCAGTTTGTGCCCGTGTCCATTAAGTATACCTTCAAACAGGTGGGAATAATAAAAACAACCCTTTCTATTTCAGTGTGATCAATTAGAAATGTTGAGTTTTGTGACTCATGTTCTGCTTGTTTTGTGGACGGTCAGTTTTGCAGTTGGCTGCAGGAACGTTGTGGGAGACCTCCAGTGTTTCTGCAGGACAGGCTACACTGGAAACCGCTGTGAGAGGTGAGTATGAAGGAACTGAAGGTCGTGCTGTTGTCTTGTTATTGGGATTCGCTGCTTATTTTGAGCCTTTTATTTGCCCTTACCATAGTTGTGCTCCTGGTTACTATGGCAACCCGATGAAACCAGGAGGAAGCTGTCAGCCATGTAACTGCAACGGCAACAGTAACAACTGTGATCCCAGGACTGGAGGTCAAACGCTGAACTGTTGTTGTGTAAAAAAAAAAGTTTTGTTTTATAATTTGCTTTATATTTACATGTAAACATGTTTGTTTGTTCTGTAGTCTGCAAAAACACATTGGAGCCAGGAGACACAAACATGGATGAGCACTGCCAAGGTAATCCATCCATCCATCCATCCATCCATCCATCCATCCATCCATTCATCCATTCATCCATTCATCCATCCATCTATCTATCCATACATCCATCCATCTATCTATCCATACATCATCCATCCATCCATCCATCCATCCATCCATCCATCCATCCATCCATCCATCCATCATCCATCCATCCATCCATCCA
>JAUBOC010000078.1:10438367-10450408 GCA_032275365.1 Anablepsoides cearensis | reverse complement strand
CATCCATCTATCCATCATCCTTTCATCCATCATCCATCTATCCATCCATCCATCCATCATCCATCCATCCATTTATCCATCCATCCATCCATCCATCCATCTATCCATCATCCATCCATCCATCCATCCATCATCCATCCATCCATCCATTTATCCATCCATCCATCCATCCATCCATTCATCCATCTATCCATTATCCATCCATCCATCCATCCATCCATCCATCCATCTATCCATCATCCATCCACCCATCCATCCATCCAGCCATCTATCCATCCATTCATCCATCCATCCATCCATCCATCCATCCATCCATCCATCCATCCATCTAACATTACTTTATAGTTTATCAAGCTGTTTATGTCGTGTGCTAATATGCATCGTAATTTCGTTCTACATTGCATCCCTGATGTTATGTTTGAATGACAATAAAGAGACTCTAAATCTGAATCTGAATTAGTTTTAGCATAATAATTTTTTGATTTTGAGTGTTGTTTACAGGGAAAAAACCTGTAACTTTTTGGGCTACTGTCTGTTTTTACGTTTCAGAGTGTGATAATTGTGCTCTCACTTTACTGGGTGACTTGGAGAAGCTTGACCATGAGCTGGAAAAGATCAAGAATCAGCTGGACAACGTTTCCGTCAGTACCACCTCTAAAGACCGACTAGGGAAGCTGGAGAAGGCCGTGTCAGACACCAAGGTAACATGTTAATGAAACAAAGCATCAAGAGATATTTTACAGTCACAAAGCAGATATTGTTAATTAGATAACCATCACAGGAGGTGGGTCCTTGTTCGAAAACTCAACACTGCTGCTAATAAGCTGAAAATATCATCAAATTCTAGTGTTTATCATTTATTTACTTATTGTGACTGTGCACCCATTATGCAACTTTCCTATGATAAAAAAGTGGGAAAAAACACTTGTTTTATGCCTCAGATTTCAGATCCTTAGCAGCAAAATTGACATTTCTGCTTTTGTCACCTTTGAAGATTCTTGTGGACAAGTTTAGCTCCGCCATCAGCACCCAAAAATCCAAGGTTAACCAGCTGGAAAAAGACATGTCCAACCTAGCAGATGATGTTTCCTCCCTCAAGGACAAGGTAGACTTCAAAAATAATGCATGAAACATATTGAGGCTACAAGATAGAAAAACACATGCAACTGTGTAATGTGCTCTTATTTAGGCTGATGAGAGGGCTGCTGAAACTGACAAGGCATTGGCAAATAGTGAGAAAACCCACACTAGGGCAAAGGATTTGGAATCAGAGATTCAAGACCTACTAAAGAAAATAAGAGGTAAATAGAAACACACAATCAGAGGCAACTCTTTTTTTTTTTTCCTTTATATGATGTCAGTTTTCAACTTGTGGTGTGCTTTTAGATTTACAAGACCAGATGAGGAACCAAGACGGTAGAGGGGATGCGTTTCCCAGTGCCAGCCTGACTAACATGTTGGAAGAAGCTGAGCGCATGGTGAAGGAGATGCAAAACAGAGACTTTACTACTCCGAAAACCGCTGCCGAAACAGAAAGAGACGAAGCAAAGAAACGTAAGAAACTCTTATGTAACCTTTCGGAGAGCACGATTGTCGTAGTGATCCAGTTTGAAAAAGAATAAAAAACAATTGAACTCCGTTGTCTTTCCTCTTTAGTCCTAGATTATGTCAAGAATAACATGAGCAAGGTGAGTGACCAAAACGAGGCAGCAGCAGACAAGATCCGGAGCCTTCTGAAGGATTACAGCGCCAAGCTGAAGGAACTGGACGAGGCTTTGAAGAAGGCAAAGGACTTGGTGAAAAAAGCCAACGACCAGAACACTCTCAATGCTAAGACACTGGAAAGTCTGCAGGTAAGAAAACGACTGGCCCAGATACATTTTATAAGCTTGTACAATAAACGCATTAGTTAGTTTTTTACTAACTAGTAACCAAGTTAAATTGTTTTACGTGTTCCCGACAGAAACGTATTGATGACTTAGAAAAAGAGCGGAAAACTGTGGTGGACCAGATGGCCATGGCAGAGGATGAACTACAGAAGACGGAGGATTTAGTTAAAATACTCTCAGACAATAAAACGGTACATTTCACTAACTTTTTCTACTCTTGCAGATCGTGGGATTTACTAATTCACAGAAAGCAACAACATTCTGTAGCTGAGTAATAATCAGCTCAAATCCAGTTAGATGTTAAATTTTAATGTTGCACTCTGATGTATGGGCGGGGATATTTCCATGTGCTCTGGATTGCTGGCTTCCGTTCACCCGTTTCCTTTCTTTGTTGTAGGACTATGAACAGCTGGCTGCACAGCTGGATGGTGCCAAGAATGATTTGACCAAAAAAGTAGACGAGATCACCAGTGCAGCGGCCAAAACAGACGTTGTGGAGGCAGCAGAGGAACATGCAAGAAACCTAGCCAAACTAGCCAAAGAGCTTGAGGAGTAGGTTTTATTGTTCAGACAACAGACATAATTTTAAGTTTGTCTGTCTAAGTCATTCGTGATCTCTGCAAAAAGCAACAATGGTTCACATTTCTTTACGTTTTTGTCCCATATTGTCTTCTATGACAGCGGTGTGAAAAATGCAAGTGGACTCTCTGAGGTGCGTGATGCGAAAGACGCCATTGAGGCCTACAAGAACATCATTGATGCCATTAATGCTGCAGAGGCAGCTGCTAACGAGGCCAAAGATGCTGCAGACACTGCACTGAATGTAAGCAAACATATCTTACAAGTGACCGCTCCAAACCTATTCTTGGTGTTCTGACAAGTTGTTTTCTTCCTTTTTAAGAATGTAAAACAGCAGAACCTCACAGATAAAGCAAAAGCACTTAAGGAGAACAGTGACGAGCTGCTGAAGAGTGCAGAGGACACAGAAAAAACCCTGCAGGGTACGAGGACACACTTTAAACCTTTTGTCAAGTTTTTTTTTTCCAAAGCTTATTTGCTGAGTTTTTTCTGTTACAGGCACAACCGGTGAACTCACTGACCTGAAGAACCGCCTGAGCGAAGCTGAGAAAAAGAAGGCGGCCCTTGAAAAAAGCCTGGCTGATGCACAGACTACATTAAATGGCATCAAAGCGGGTAAATTGAATCAGGGCAAACAGTTTGAAGAATAAAGTCTAATTCTGTTTGTCGAATCCAGCTTGTATTTTATTGCATATTCCGCTCTGCGTCGTTGTGCCTGATAGATGATATTGAGGCTATGATTGAGGAGGCGAAGAAGAAGGCAGCTGCTGCCAATGATTCCGCCACAAACACCATGGACAAACTCAATGCCATTAAAACAGAGCTTGATAAAATCAATCTCACTCCTGTGGACTCCAACCTGAACAACGTCTTGAACGATGTGGACCAGTCAGGTGAGACTTGGAACATGCAGAAGACTGAAAAGACAAAGTGTTCTCTTCTGTTGTTTATTTTGGCATCTTTACCTATTCCCCCCGATTTATCTTTCCACTCCAGTGAAGAACTTGTGGAACACCATCCCTTCTCTGAACGATAAGATCTCAGCAGTGGAGAACCTGACCTCGCAGTTCTCGCCCTTTAACAACATATCCGAGAGCATCAGGAACATCAAAGAGCTCATTGAACAAGCCAGGGATGCGGCGAACAAGGTGAGACCCGCTTCTCTAAAATACAGCCCTGCGACGTCCGGAGCAGCGTTTGCTCATTCTCAACGTGTTGCGTCTCCAGATCGCGGTCCCAATGAAGTTTAAAGGGGACGGTCACGTGGAGCTGCGCCTGCCGAAGAACTTGGACGATCTGCGAGCCTACACAGCCATGAATCTGTCCCTGCAGAGGCCTATCGGCAGGGGCGACGGCTCGCGCCGACGCAGACAGGTTCCAGCTGGCATGTTTGTGTTGTACATCGGCAACAGAGACGTGAGTGAATCAAAACCACGCGAGACGATTTGGACACTGAGATTTGGATTTCGGTGCTAACATGCTGTGTGTTGCAGTCCTCGAAGAATTACATCGGCCTGGTGCTGAGGGGCAACGTCCTGTACGGCATCTACAAGCTCAACGGAGTTGAGTATGAGATGAGAACCAGTTCCATCACAACATCGGGGTATGAGCAGGCCATGTTCGACAGAGTGAACCTACGCAGGTGAACCAGATGTTTGAATAAATCCCTACTTTTGTCTATTTTGAGTTAGATCTGTGTGACAAATTTTTTTCTTCCTATGATTTAGGATTTACCAAGACGCCCAGCTTGCTCTGATCAAAGAAATAAGCTCGAATACGCCTAAAGACCCAATCCTGAGCAACAACCAAGGAGAGGAGAACAAGGACCTCCTGGATGTCAGTCCCAGTGACTTTGTTTTCTACGTTGGAGGCTACCCCGCCAACTTCACTGTGAGAAGCAGAAGCAGAAACACCAGTATTTGTTGATCGTTGACAAACATTGTGTCTTTACCACCTCCCTCTCTTTGGCTTCTCCTCAGCCACCAGCTTCCATGAACTACCCAAAATACACAGGCTGCATTGAGTTTGTTTCTTTTAATGACAAGGTTATGAGTCTGTACAACTTCCAAAGAGTGGAGAATGTCAATTTGGAAACTCCCTGCAAAAGGTACAGTTAGTACTTAAACACCCTGTTGGTATATTTTTCAGCTCTTGCACACACATTAAAGGAACAGTGTGTAATATCCAGCGACATCTAGTGGTTTATGTTCCTTATTGCAATCAACTAAAAAAAATTAAATTCGACAGCGTCTTTACGCGATGTGTAAAAGCAGCAGCTTTGAGGAAATGATTGCAATCCAGACACAAACAATAAGACACAGTTTTTTTTTTTTACTTTGCTAGCCTTTTGTCCTTTCCGAGCTACTGTAGAAACTTGGCGGTGCAAAATGGTGGCCTCAAACAGCTTCAACACGCGCCCATGTAGATGCCCCAGCATCTTAGTTTTTAATGATTAGATGTGTTTTTAATCATTTTTATTAGTGATTATCATCAATCCTGCTAAAAGATGCGCCTAAATGTTACACTCTAGCTGCGTTTCCACTGACCATGAAAATGCGCAAATTAGAATTTCGCCAAAGTTGTAAAAGAAAGTAGTAAACTCACCGACTACAATTTCCCAAAAACGCCACATACGTATCCACTCCAAATTATAAGAGGCTTGTCGCTCGAAAGTCTTGATAAGAAGCCGACTTCTCCTCTGATCACTAGTGCTGTGGTAGCAACATGCTAGCTTATTTACATCCACCATGTGAATATCGCGAGAACAAGCGTATTCACACGTGATTTCAATAGCATTTCTTTCTTAATGGAAACACAGCAATTGCGAAACTGTGTTTTTTCGACATTAACTAAATATCGACAAAGTTTTGCGCACATTTGTAATGGAAACGCAACTACTGTTCCTTTAAGTAAGCATACATTTGTTGAAGTGACAATAAGCGTACTCAGATTTTCATGAAACTAATTTTCTTTTGGACACTTGATTCTGTTCAGATATCTACCTCCAGTTGATTCGGACCTATATGAGGGCACCGGATATGGAAAAGTGATAATAGGTGAAATAAAGAGATCGTTTCTAAGAATCACCATGAGTATCTTTACTCGCTTACCAGACGGCCTGCTCGCATTTATAGGAGAGGAGGTAAACATTTTTCATACATTTATAAAAATGAATTATTATTATTGTGCATACTTCAAATGATTGTTTTTTTTTTTAAACTTACTGTGTGATGCAGGACAATTATCTACTTTTGACGATGGAGGGGGGTTCCTTATATGTACGTGGTAATAAGTTTATGGAGTCTCCAATCATCTTAGAAAAGATATTTCCAGTAAGAAACTTTTTATTTCTTTTTTGTATGTTTGTGTTTTTGTCTTTTACATGTTTAAGTTACATTACTTTGGGGTCTCCTTCAGAAGTGAGTTATTCATCTGTATTTTGCTGCACTTTTCAGACAGCAGACTGGACAGAAATACAATTTGTCCTAACAACCACAGGACGTGTGAGAATCACTGTGGGCACTAATGTACAAGACGCCAACAAACCTGAGTACAGTATCACAAGTTTTAAAGAACTCTATGTTGGAGGTGCACCACAGGAGCTGAGGGACAAGTATGTGGTCATTAATATCCCCCTGCCTGTAAGTTTCAGTAGTTTCATCCTGCTTTATTCAAGAATAACCTGAATTTTTTGGCTCTTTTTAAGATTTAACATCACTGTTCGACCGTACAAAGGATGCTTGAAGAATTTGAAGTTACAAGACGTGTTTCAACCTATTGATGAACCGTTGGGCATCAGTAAAGGTTGTCCAACAGATTCACTGGTATGACAGTCCTTTTTGGTGAAATCTCTTATCGCCGCGCTTCTCACAGCCACGTTTTTGTTTCAACTGATGATCTGATGTCCGTCCTGCTTAGATTGCACGCCAAGCAGAGTTTGGCTCGGACGGCTCCCTCTCTGCTGACCTCGCAGGCTTCACTCTGGACAAAGACGTCAGCGTGTCCCTCGGATTCAAAAGCACTGAGAATCAGAGCCTTATTTTGCAGGACAAGCTCCCGGTCAGTGTTTAGGTTCATTTTAACACCTGATCCTTTTGTTTTATTAAAACAGCAAGAACTTTATTAAGTCTCCACTTGTTTTTCTCCTTCTTCCAGGCATATGAGGTTGTTCTTGCATTAGAAAACGGTTACTTGACACTACAACTCAATGGCAAGAAGTGGAAATCTAACAAACAGTACCACGATGGGCTGTGGCATTACTTAACTGTCACCAAAAGAGCTGGAAGGTATAAAGAAGCAGTTTTCCATTCAGTTTATGAAGATAATGCAACCATTCATAATGCATGTTGGGTCAGTCACATGAAACTACAGCTTTAATGATTTCTTTCAGAACTGAGCTGCGTGTGGATGATGCTGATTATGGTCAGGAACAAAGTGACACCAGGCCCTTTACCGAGACAGGAGGCACCGTGGTTCTTGGGAATAAGAAGTACAAAGGCTGTATTTCCAACTTTTACACCAGACGGTAACATTTCTGTGCTTTTCACCTTTATTTCTCACACCTTTGGCAACAGTGTTACCAAAACAGCTCATTAGCTGCTTATTTTTGAAGTCAACTTGATTGAACTTTAAAAGGCACAAACATTGGCTACAACTTTGTTGGTTTTATAGATTCTGATCTAAAATTTGGAGTTTTGGGAGCTGAGAGTCATCCCAACACATATTCTGTAGTTAATTGCACTCCTTCAAGAAATGCTTGGCTTTTAATTCTTAAAGACATTGAGTACAGTTTGTGTCTGCTGTTTCAAGTTTTTTTTTTTTTTTTTTACAGGCCAGCCAACTTGTACACGGCTGAAGACTTCAGCACCTTTAACGCTTCTGGAGACGTCGAGTTGGACATGTGTACAGACTTCAGTCCTGCTCAACAGATGCAGGACCGCGCCTCTAAAAAGGTGAGAATTTCGCAACCATTCACATTTTACTCCAGATAAATCATCAATAAGCATTATGAACTTGGCCTCATAAAGATTTGTAGAATCCTGTCACTAAAAGTAAGTCACATATTTAATCCAATCTTGTCTCTTTTTGTTATGTACATGCTTACATTAAACTTTGCTGCCTCATTTCCAGAGATGAAGAAGGAGGGAGTCCCTTAGACCCGCTGACGAGGACAAGAATCTAACGTTGACTTGAAACCTGAGCAATCTTTTCGGCTTTCGCACAAGCTCATTTATTTTGCAGAGTGCTCCAATAAAAACAATACTTGCATGAATGCTTCCGTACTCATATGGAACAGAAAAAAAAAATGTTTTTTTTTTTTTGTATTTCATTATATTTCTTCTATATTTAAAGTCAACAATCACAAACTTGTCAATAACAACCTTGAAATGATTTCATGTCTCTTCTCTTTCTTTCATGTAATTCTCTTAACAGTTATTCACAAGCACATCCCTGCTAACTCACTAATTGCACCTGTTGGATACAATCATATCTGATCATTACATTATAGAAGCTCCACTTAGAAAAAAAAGCGATGATTGTAATTTTTCACTTTCACGTTTCTAATCAGTTTGTCAGTAAACGCTCAGATCTACATTATATTGATTGTTCATGAAAAGACTAAGTTTTCCCTTCATTAGTACATTTTAGACTTTCATTAAAATAAATACTAAATGGGAAGTGTGTATGATTTTATTGATTTATTTAATATTCAATTTAAGACACTCCGACATATAGAAATAAGTCATAAAATCAGAATCAGAGCTTGAGCTAAAGCTACACTTTCACCTAAGCTTTGCTTTGAGATACAAATTTGTGTTAAAATCAAATTACAAATAAAATCTTTTTACTTTAAATCCATGATTATAACCCTGATTGTTCTAATCACTCTGACCCCTGCATGCTCCTCCTCACTTTAAATTTGTTACAGTACATTCTAAAATATAAAATCACAGCTGCTACACGATTTCATGCAAGAATAAGAAGTCGACACTAGAAGGTGCACTTGATGAGGGAAAAAGAAAAGTCGAAAGATCAGTAGAGCAATGTTCAGAAAAAAATACAAGAAGTTTCTATATTAAAATATGTGGTGAAATATACTTCTTAATATGTAGGAATTTCTGCTGTATATTGGCCTGAATCAGTGTTTTTATTTGATCACAAAAAAGCCTCAGGGGTCATTTTCAGAAACACGTTGCAAATAAATCTGCTCCTGAACGAGCAACAAACTAAAATATCCCTCAAATCACAAGCAGCGAAGCAAGCACATGAAATCAAACAGAACAAAACACCTAATTAATTATTCTATCATGCAGTTTTAATTCTAAATTTTAACCTTGACAGAATAATGCAGGAATATATTAAATCTCGCGCTCAGTCTGATTCTAATCACATTAATAACAAACAAGGCGCAAGACTGCATGAAAACCAGTCACAGCTGATTATTAATCTGACAAAAATACAATTTTCCACAACTTTGTTTGGCCTGATGAACGTTTGCTTGTTTTAAATCACATATTACAATAATTTAGCTGCAGTTTTGCAGAAATAGAGATGATCTGGTTTCTTCATTTTTTTCCACTGCATGTAAACTGAATACACTGGAGACAAAACAAAGCTTAAATGTGAATTTTAAGACTGAGATACAAGCACTTTGAATATATGATACTGGTGTTTTATGGATTGGTAATAATAAGGTCAGTCACATTGCAGTGGCTGAACATGTAGAGGAAACATAACTGGTTGATCAAATGTACATTCTGCACCAACAGGTTGGAATGCGTCTGGTTTATCACAGCTCTAAACTCCAGAGGATTCATGCTCCAGCTTGTACTGAAAAATGCTTCTGTTGTTTGTGTTTGTGCTGCTTTAGGACGATGTGAATGAAGTGGTAAATGAAAGTGTTTCGTCTTGCGAGTTACCAGCCCAGGTTCAACATGCCTACCGCGTGGGGGGGCCCGTCAGCAGCCTGAGCTACAGCCTTCCTCTGCAGGTGCTGCAGCCCAGGTGAGAGGCCAGGTTCTGACACAGAAACATTTTGGAGACTGCAAAGTGTGCTCAGCTGAATTCAGAGGATTCTGTTTTTTTTTTTTTTTTTTGTTCTTTATCCTCCAGACCCCACTTTTCTCTGGATGTCAGGACCCGGTCTTCTGAGGGTCTGTTGTTCTTTGCTGCAACCAGAGGAGGGCAATCTCACCTCGCCTTATACATGTCCAAGGGCCGGATCAGACTGTCTGTGGCCAAGCAGAAGGAGATCTTCAACCGAGAGAAATATAATGATGGGAAATGGCACTCGGTCAGTGGATATGTACATCCCAGTCGTAGATGTTAAAACAAAAACTAGCACTAAACATCTGCACTTACTCAGGTATTTAATTTATAGAACTGTATTGTCTGCAGGTTGTTTTTAGCCTGGAAAAGAAGAAATTCCGGTTGGTGGTGGACGGGATCAGAGCTCAGGATGGTCAGCTGACAAGTGCTGAGTTGAAATCAATGCAGCAGTTCATGTCACCTGTGTACCTGGGCAGTGCCCCAGCATCCTTCCACAAAGAGTTAAAGGTAAGGCGGTAATAAATTACTCAAAGAAATACTGTGTGTTTTTATGTGTTTGTTTAAAAAAAACAAAAAAAAAAACATTTGTTTTTACTTCCAGAATGGGGGCCTTCCAAAGCAGAGTGTGTCCGGCTGCATTCGCAAGTTTAAAATGAACGGAGCCCACATGTCAAATCCGGCTGCGAACTACGGCGCAGGACCCTGCTTTGAGGGGCAGACACAGAGAGGGGCGTATTTCTCAGGAAACGGTGCACATGTCATTACCCGTGAGTAAATCACAGGAAGAATGTAAAAACACTGCATGCTTCTACATAATAAATGCAAAGAAGAGTAAATAGCTAAGAAACCTGCAGACAAAATAATGCAAAAAGGGAGTTTTTCAATTTTTTTAATTGTACGATTACTGATGATCTGCTGTGCATTTTCTTAAGATCTCACATGTCTGATAATCTTTTTTATTTGAATAAATAATAAGACTGTTTAGGTTTTAAGTACATTATTGTAAAGTATTGGACCTTATTGGTTTTATTTTTAGCAATATTTTATGTACACTTGAATTTTAAGACCAATTAAAAAAATGGCAAGAATGTGTTTGATCAAATAATGTTCTAAGTAAAGCTTTGAAATGCAAAAAGAAAAAAAAATGGGAGTGAGATTTAAAAAAACATCTAAGTAAGCATTTTGTTGCAGACAAGTATTAAACTGAAATAGGCTCAGCTAAAACCTTCTTGTGATCCAACAGGGTAAAATGTGAATTCTTGCCATTTTTCAACTGGTCTTAAAATTTTGATGAGGAGTGTATTTGTTCATGTTTTTTCTCCTTAATTTTTTATGTCCTACATGATACCCATGTTAATGCTGATGTTTATTTTCTCTCTTTCAGATGACTCTTTTGATGTGGGTGCTACCTTGGAGCTGCTGTTTAATATTCGCCCACGCGCTCAGTCTGGACTCCTGCTTCATGTCGGCGATTCTAACAGAAGCCCGTCTGGATCTGCGACGGCCCACTTTCTCACCGTCTACATGCTCAGAGGAGAGGTGAGAATGTAATTCTGTTTGTTGTTGTCAAAATAGAGAGCTGTTTGAATCTTTGGAATACCTGCTTGTAGAAAAAAAAAAAGAAATGAATATTTTAGTTTTTGTGTCTCATAGCAGATGTGCTCCCCACAGCCAATTTTGAAACAGTGCATGATAATGTTGTCGTTTACAGGTGGTGGTTCTTGTGAACCAAGGAGGAGGAGAATTTATGGTGTCAGTGAAGCCAAAAGTGCCTTTATGTGATGGAAACTTCCATAAAATTTCAGGTGAAACTCGATGAATCACGCGATTTAACATGATACTTTGATACAATAGACATGTTTACCACTATATATCACTGAAACAAAAGGTACAATCTGTTTTGTTGGACCACTTTAGGCTTTAATCATGGCACAACATGCCATAAATTCAATAAGAAAACTGTCTCAAAGTTTATTTCAATCTAGTTGTAATACATGGTACATGCAAAGGCCAATATGTTGCTCTGAGGACTGAAGATTTAGTTCAGGGATGTCAAACTGATTTTCACCGAGGGCCACACGAGCATTATAGTGGCCCTCATAGGGCTAACTGTAGAAATCTTTGATGTATTGTGCTTTACTTCTAAAATCACGTCCATTGCTATGACTGAATACAGCTAGTAAACAACTGAGCTCTACGTGGTATTTCCTACACAGAAACAGCAATGTGTACAACTAACAAAATGTGTAATAAATAATACAGAAATACTATTAAAGTAAACGTTAGAGATTCACTCAGCTGCCGTCTTGAATTCTGAACTCTTCTACTTTCTGACAGGAAATTCTCATGCATAATCCACATGCAATAGGGGAGATGTAGTTGGTGGTTAATGGCTTATTTTGAGACATTAAAACAGGGCTATTCAACTAGGGGGCCACAGTTACTGCAGGCCAACAGCTCAGGGGCCAGACAACAAGTATTAATAGCTTTCAACTTTTAAATGTGTTTATTTTGTTGCATTAA
>JAUBOC010000078.1:10346673-10357240 GCA_032275365.1 Anablepsoides cearensis | reverse complement strand
GTTTAGTAAATCAGTCTCAAAACAAGATCAAATAGATTTTTTTTGGCTGGATATAAGATTTTAAAACTTGGTTAGAAGACAGTTTTTGCAGTGTACACAGTTTAGTTTTGACTTGATAGACAAGAAACTAGATAGTCTGTGGATAGCTGCCATTTTGAAATTGCAACAATCTAATAAGGTAGTTTGTGTGAATTTAATTCTGTGAACCTTTAATGCCCTGTTACACTATAACGTTTAGACAACTTATGTCGTATTGTGAACCTTTTTTTTTTAGTGAACCTTTTATGACTAAATTGCTCATATAGGTTATATAATAAATCTAATCATTCTACATTATACAATGTGTATTCATCCAAAAGACGTCCAGTAGATGATTTGAATTTCATCTTCATTTTAGACGTCTTCATATTTGACAATTTTTTATTAAGTTGGCATAAGTTGTCTAAAACTTTAAAGTGTGACAGGGCCTTTACATTAAATTCACTATACTATATTATTTTAGCATAAACTAATATTATATTCCAGCCAGAAGTCACCCAGGCTGCACCCAGAAATGCAAAAATGTAAATAGCATTTTTTTGTGAAACTGACAACAGTGTAAAAGTTTATCATCAACCAATGTTCAGTGTATGAGGTTGGGATTGTTTTCTAACAGAAACGGCTCACTTTGGTCCTGGTCTTTCTCAGTCTAGTCATAAGCTCATCAATTCAATTAAATTTAGGCAATTCTTCAAACTGTGGCCAATCAAAGAGCTACAGGTAAGGTAATTGCTCACAACCTTTTTTTTTTTTTTTTTTTTGCACAATCTCAGTTTTAGAACCATCTGAAACCATCCTTTTAGTGTAAATTAAAAGTAATTTTCATGATAAGGTCAAACGCAGCAATTGTCGAGAACTCATATTTTGGTGATTCGGTTTTGAGAAGTAATAGAAAAGGATCTAGATATGAGAAGTGTGCCATGTGTACGATCGTGAATCCCCCAAACAAAACAGAGCTGCTTGAAAACACCACCACAGTGAAATAATATAATAAGGTCTGTTTCATTTTTGCCCGCTTCTCCAAGGACCAGAGCAAAAAGATTGCTAGAAAATGGATTATCTCTCTAACGTTGCAAGTTCATAAGTCCAACTGCTAACTTTGTTGAAGGGCAGATATGGTCTCCCAGAGGACGGAGCTCATATTTAGCCACGAGGCCTCCTTTGCGATTAGGAGAGGAGATGCAGGCGTATTGACTCAACTGTGTTTTTGTCTCTGCTCTGCATGTAATTACCTCTTCAAAAATGAGCATTCCGCTAATCCTCTAATTCCAGATATTTTAGTGCTCTGCTGGTCTAATAAGCAAATCAAATCAGATCTGCACATCACAAATGAGTTTTTGGACTGAAATAATTCCTTCTGAGTCGCTCATCCCAGCCGGGATGGAGGGGATAGCCAGAGAGCGGCGAGCAGTTCGTGTTTGTCGCGCGCAACCAGCGGCAGCGACTTCGCCGCTCCCGCCCCTAAGCCTCACCTGTAACTCTGTCTGGAAGAAGAACTTCTGCGGGCACTGCGAGCAGTCGTAGATCTTGTCCTCCTGTCCGTGGGCGGAGAAAATGTGCTGCTGGAGCTTGTTGGCCTGGACGAACACTGCTCACATACAGAGACAAAAGGGAGGAGAAAAGATGCATAAATATTAATAGGGATTTTAAATCGTTATTTCACGCTGCTGCTCAATCAGAGTGGAAAATAAGGTGCATTAAGCAGACTATTAATGCGATCAAATGGTAAGGAAAATTACTCCGAAACAAATGACGGCACTGTCAATACGCTAAAAAGGGATTTATTATGAGTTAAATATATACAAACCTAGAACAATTTAAATTTTAACAACAATGATCACACTATAGAGGAAGCAAATGCATAATGTTTTGGGAATATTCATGCTCTTTATTTAGTGCTGCAGTCGGGACAACAAGCCAGGAAATAAACAACCACAAAAACTGGCATGGCTTCAAGTGCAAAACATGGCCTCCATTAGTCTACATCGCTAATTATATTGACAGTATAAATATTCATGGTGTTGCACTACTTATGCATGCAGACTCCACTCGCCATCACATAAACACACAACACGTTGGAGCTAAAAAACATATAGTTTGTGCTTTAATTGAGCCATAGTCCGCACTGAAAAGCTAAGTGTGCTGCAACTGCAGGCATTGGGAGTGTCGTGCATGTGGCGCCCGTGTTGGTGCGCTCTCCAAGGAGCACTTCAAACGTGCCGTTTGTTATCCCGGACCCTTGCGCTTTAAGGATGGCTGCCTAATCTCAGAGGTCTGGATGCTCTGGAAAAGTTAGCACAAGGGGGAAAGGGGGGGGGGGATTGCTTCATTTAAATTTCTTACAGCTCAGAATAACTTCTTCTAATGCGTACGCTGAGGGCCACAAGGCGGTGTGAAAAGAAAAGCACAGCCACCAAAAACAAACAACAACAACAAAAAAAAAAGGTGAGGTTGGGGGGATGTTTTTTAAAGGCTTTAGGGTCGCTGGAGTTCCGTTCGGCGGGGCGCTACAACTTTAACGTGTTACAATTTGAGCTCCACCTGGGAGAGCGATTATTAATTATTGAGCTGTGTAGAGTCAAGAAACATTCAGCTTCACTGAATGTCACACGGCTGACCTGGGAAATAAAAGTTTAGATCCATGGCAGACACACTGCGGGGAACGCTGTCAGACTGCTAATGCCTGGGTGACAGCTGTCTCTGGAACACGGCAGCAATGTTAACCAGAAATGAACAAACCTACGCTAATGAACAAACAACAACTCCATGGTCCATTTCTGAGAGCGATGACCACAGCCGCACGGAGACAAACCAAACTGCAGAGGCACGGCTGTTTTTACGGCCGGCGATAAAACGCTTTTCTCCAGGTTAAGACCTCAGTCATCATACACGTTCATGACTCCATTTTGCTCCGGAAACGACAACAATTTTCTTTGCGGGGGAATACGCGCTTCGGAAGCCAAAATGCACTGATAAACAATAGTCTTTTTCCTTCAGCTGTGTTTTGTCTGCATATACTGTACAGAAGCAGGTCACAGCAGCTGCAGGAAGCCTTCATTATGTCTTTGGCTGGAAGCTGAAAAAGTCAATACAGCAAAAATAAAAATGGATTTGAGACTTGGGGGGCCTTCAAATACTGTACAATAGGGCCAAACATAACTGAGATGTCAAGTTAGCTGTTACTTGCTGTAAGCATGCAGTTCTGCTCCAATTATGGGTACATTTAATGAGCTATGCATTTATCAAATATAGCTCAATGCAAGAATAAAGTGAAAGGTGACTTAAACTGCTTTAATGACACATTTAAGTATTCCGTGAGACAAAAGGGAAAAGAGCCTCTGAATTTATAGAGGTCAGTTCTTAACGAAATGATAGTTTGCATCTTTTGAAATGTGTTTCTGTATGAACAATTAATATTGTACCTTTTCCAGAGGTTTATAGTAATAAAGTATGTTTACTTCGTTACAGTACTTAAATAATCTTTCTGAGGATTTTACCAAGTATTTCTTTAAATCGTAACTTTTACTTTTGTTTCGATACATTCAAAACATAATGATGCTTTTACTTCTTTACTTTAAAATTTAAAAACTTACACACACTATAATTTCAAATATGAAATCATCATGAAAAGAGTTGTTTATGCAGTTTATGAAGTGTTGAATTTACTAAACCATTTGAGCAATTTGCATAAGTTCTTTAAAAGCAGATTAAGTTGCTTAATTTTTACTCAACTCGGATTAGTAGAACAGGTGACATATCTCGGTTATGTAAATTTAACACTTTATTTATTAGACTGTACAAAAGTACTTTTACTTGTACTTCCCTGATAACGGTGATCAGTTTTATGACTTTAACTATTTTATCAGTGAAATTAATTTGTACCCAAGTATTTTCCTTATAAGGTATATTTACTTTAACTTGTTTTTTTCAAGTACTATATAGACCTGTGATTTTGCAGATTGTTCTTAAAAAGATTATTTTTTTAAGTAATTTGTTTAATTCTGATTGGATTGGTGAGCCAAAGGCTGATGACTAATCTTATGTTTTCATTGTATTTTGGATTTTTTTTGTTTTATTTACCACCTGTCCTGCATTCAGCAATCACCCAGCAACAGCAATCAAGTTCATCTTAAGATCCACTGCTGCAGCTTGTCCTTATTTTGTTTTAGTTTTAGTTCTCATTTTAGTCAATGATCCTGTTTGAATCCTGATCGTGCCTCCTCAAATGTCTGCGTCTTGATCTTTTAACAACCGACAGCATTTACAGTAACAAAGTTTTTATTCAGAATAGAAGTAATGGCATGCACAGAGTTGTAAACTTTCCCTAAAAATACACAGAAGATGAAGTTCTACTTCTGTGAGGAACATAAGCAAACATCCAGAATGGACCCGCACCAAGTTTTAATAACAGTGGAGATGGTACTGCACTCCTTGTTCCCACACTTCAACCTTCAAGACGTTCGATAGTTTTGAGCTCTTTCAAAGTTTCTAATAGAAAGGTTGTATCACTAACCAACCACTTTTGCTCTCACTACACTGCATCTAGCCAGGCAGAAATACATCTGGTTGACATAGGGTGACAATGTGCAGTCAGGTCAGCTTTCCACAACCAGAATAACATGATCAGAATGTGTTTACATGCACGCTGCTCAGGTTATCAATCAGCATGAACCACCCCTCTCATTCAGATTACAAATTCATTCCAACCTAACCTGAATCAGATCAGAATATTTATTCAGATTTCTTATACCCATGTAAACACAGCTAGTTTTAAGGTGGCAACAGTCCACTTTAGGCCTTGGTCCCACTGCTGCTGACAAGCCGTTAGCTCTTCAATCCAGAGACCACATAACGAGCTATCAACATATAAAACATTCATTCTTATAACCTTTCCCCAGGACCCCACTTTAAAATATCTAAATCATCCTGTTAAGGGCTTAGGTTAAATTTACGTTTGTTGAGGATGATTAAAAGCGTTTGTTCAGATTTAGTGTGGCACGCGTTTAATTAATTCCAGAGCTGTTACTTTTTCATTGTCTTCGTGGTTGTTTTTCAAATTAGCATGAAACGTGTAATAAAGGGATAAGCAGGCACGGACTATGGAGGGACATTGTATTGGCATTTGGCAGCATGAGTCACATATAAAATATGCAACTGCATTGCCTATTCAGAGGAGAAACAGAGGCATGTCTTCCTGGAGGGTTAAAATGAGGACATAGAGAAACAGGCAAGAAATAATCCAAAACCACATCCAAACAGGATCAGTGGCTGGCCATTGTGTCTCTCCCTGCTGAGAACGTGAGGTGGTGGTGGTGGTGGGGAGACAGAGAGAGAACTTTGTGGAGTTTGTTGGCCGTGGAGTCGGAGCAGAGCCGAGCCGAACAGAGAGCTGAGCCGGGCTGGGCATCAGGGGTGTCAGGGCTGAGGGGGCTGAGGGGCCAAGGTCTCCTCGCTGTGGGGGATATTAAGCCCTCTGATTAGATCTCAGGGGCTGCCCGTGGCAGACGTCTCCTTTACTACAGGCCCCAGCTCATCTTTATTTTGGCAGGGTGGTGCTCTCTGCAGGCTGCACTGCACCAATACTAAGCTGTTTGTGCAGAGAAGAAAAATAAGTTTATCCTTTTCTAACCCCCCCACACACTTCCTCCTTTTTCATTTATTTATTCTTCTGGCCTACATGTGTTTGCTTCTGCCTAATCTGAGGGTTCAGAGCCTCGGTGTTCTGAGGCAAAACAAACACAATGACTGTGTGAGTGGATATGAGGCTATTTGAAGTTAAAGCTTTGCCCACTTCCTCTTTATTTTAATTATCATGTCGTAATGACATCATCGCGTCTGAGCGGAATGTGTGCAGAAACTAAGCAATAAACTAATTAAACTATTGTATTAGTCAAAGTCATGTGGCTTTGAAAGCAGTGCATCCTGGAGTTTTTTTTAAGTTTGTTCCTCATGCGATGACATGAGACTTTTTTTTTTTTAAGAGTGCACACACACTCACACAGAGGCACACGCAGGACTTTCATCAGGCACACTTTCTTCTGTTTTGTTTGTCTTAAGCACATATTCCCAATCACAATTTCCACACCAGCCCTCCCTACAGCTCCTAAGGGTGCAGGCAGACACTTCTAGCTGCAGGCTCCCCCACTTCTGAAACCTGTCAAATCTGTCCTGGGAGAGTCAGCCTTTCTCTCATCATCCAGGGGCTTATGGACCTCTCTCCATTTACCCTCCCTCCCCTACACAGCTCTCTTTTCCTCCTCCACTTCCCTCCTTTCATCTCACATCCAAACTTGCCAGTTGCAACCTTCTCGGCTTCCTTTAAGTTTTTCGTCTCCTTTTCTCCTCTATTTCGTCTGTCCTCATCTACCGCCTCTAACTTACTTTTTCCTCCCCGCACTTTTCTCCAGTCAGTTTTTATTTTTAAATTTCCCCAGAATAATCTGTCCTCTCAACCATTCCTCTAAGTGTAGATTGAGGATAATCAGGTGTGTAAATGAATGACAATCACTCTCGGCCCCCCCACTGCGTTTTGGGTCACAGGGGGACGGATCAAACTGAAACATGTGCATTGAGGGGGAACGGTCTTTTTAAAACAAAGGGTAACCTTGTTAAATGAGCACACTCTACCACCCTGGCGCCACCTAGTTTGATCAAAGCCCTGCTTTTATGTTCAGACTCATTACATCGATAAAAGCATCCTTCAAATCAGTAAAAATCATGTTTTTTAAACACAGAGCATGCACGGTTCTGTCATGGCTCAAATACAGCTGAGTGTCGAGACGGTAATAATGCATTTGAATTTATTTCTATTGAAGACACACATTCTATTCAAAAATGGTGTTTTTCCACCAAAGATAATATTAATTTAACATATTTAGATGTTATATAAAAAGTGTTACAATGATGATATGTTTCAGTATTACCAGCATGTAAACAGTTTAAAAACTAGTCGAACACCCATCAGTTTACTTCCTGTCAACATACAGAACATAACAAAAAAGAAAATCTGGATTTATTCTGCATAGAGATTGTCTTTGTTTATTTTATTATATGTTCAGTCTTGAAAAGTTTTGTAGTTAAATTATGCATAAATCTTGTAGAAATGTGGTCTTAATTGGATTAAACCTAGTCAGGATAGATCTGGGTTATGTCAAAACATTAAGTTTAAGATATACACTAAGATTTTACTTCCTGATTTGCTCCTTTCTAAAGTTCCAAATAAAATTTCTACAACTTTAAACTTCAGACAGACAGACAGACAGACAGACAGACAGACAGACTTGATTCAAGATGGCTGCCACATATAATCAACTTTACAGACAACAATGAAAGGACCATTCCTTAAAAGAGTGCAGATTACCTGCAGCCTTGCACACCAAGGTTTTAAAAACAAATTTGGCACAATCTGTTACTGCTCAGAGTATAAGAAAGGATGACTCTCAGCTACTACCACAAAAAATAACAGCAAAGTATCTGTAAAGTGGATTGAGGTATAGCTAAGGTCGACAGGCTGTGCCGACCACCTTGAATCGGCTCGACTCTAAATCACTAAACAGCATAAAGGTGATGTAAAGCACAAACAAACATACAAATAAAAATGAAAACACTCAGCGAATTTTAATTCTTTTCAGGATTTACAGGCGTTCTTATGGCCCAGGATAAAAACAGGCTTCAAGGCTGTTTGTAGATGTTTATTCTAGGAGTTTCATTAAAATTCGAGTGGTTCGTGAGATGTTTTGCTCAATAATAGACGGATAAATGAACCCAGACATTCACACATAGACAAAGGCAGGAACACGATTTCCCACCTTTTATTGCTGAAGGCAAAAATAACTTTTCTGCACGTATTTTGTTTGCCAACAAATCCTGAGTTAGTGTTAAATTAGCTAAATTGGGGGTAAATGTCTTCTCGCGTCTGTACTTCAGCCCAAACAAATGTATTCAAGGACAGCTGTCAGCCAATCTCTCAATTGCTCTGTTTCCTTCGAGCGCGCTGACTTCAGATTAGTCTGCGTGTCCCCTGCATCCCCAACAGAGGGAGGCCTTTCAGTCCGTTCTCTCCTCTCCTCCACCACAGGCCTTCGCCCAGCTGTCTGCCTGCCTCTGCGACCGCTGTCCTGAGGGTGCACTCTGTCTCTCCCTCCTCCCTGTCTCCCTCCCAGCATCCCTCCCTCTCTCTCTCGCTTTCTCTCTCATGCGCCGTGATCGATATGGACGCAGAGGGAGTGTGTGTGTGTGTGGGGGTGGGGGGGGGGACCTGTCTGTCAAAGACAGCGGTGGAAAATGAAGGCTCAGATGAAGGAGGCATGCTCTGTATATTAAATGCCCGCACCCCTGTGAGGGGTGGAGGGAGAGGGAGGCTCGGGGTGGTGGTGGTGGGGAAATATCAATAGGCTTCTTCTAAAAGAGAGATAAGGCAAAACCAGACATGTAGAGTAGAGGGAGGGGAGCGGAGAGAAAGGAGAATGAATAAGGAGCTGTGAATGGAGGTGGATGAAAAGAAGAAAAAAAAGGAACACAAAGCAAAAACGTGAACTAATGATGTTAATTGATGTAGCAAACAGAAAAATGAGAAATTGTTATTTTTTTAAATGCAACGGGTGGATGTTGGCTGTGTGTGCAGGAAGTTCAACGGGGGGGAAGCTGGACCCAAAAAGTGTTAGAAAGAGTAAAGAGCTGAGAAGGGAGAAAGAGTGAAGAGCTGAAGTTAACGACTTTGCAGATTTCATTATAGAGATAGTTAACCCTGTTGACACTGAAGGAGGGCGCTATTCTCTCCGGAGGAGTCCGGTCCTTCCACCTCCACGCACAGAGACAGATGAGATCATTACAGCTATCAGCACCACTGCCATCCACAATTACCACATCTCCCTTTCTTTCCACAATCCTCCATCCCCCATCTCCCCTCAGCTCACACCCCCTCTTTCTTCCCTTCTCCCCCCCCTCTCACCTCATGACACTTCTTTGGCCTTGATTTGGAGGCAATTTGACGAAACAAAAAAGCCACATGCAGCAAACTGCGATCAGCTTCTTCTTCTTCTTTTTTTTTTCCTTCTTTTTTTTCTTGACCTTTCCAAACTCATTTAGAAACCATCTGCCTGGTCTAACTCAAAGATTCTAGGCGCTCCGTCAAAACTGTAAAAGTCTATGAACATGTTTTCTTTATCATTTCACTGGATTCACCAACTCACAGCGGAGCCTCGAGTACAAACCTGTAAAGCAGACCGGACACTTGAAGGTTCCTCCCATGCCCTCAAAGCTGTGCTCAATCAGGTGGCATTGAAGCTTCGCCGGTGAGTCGAACGACTGACTACAGAGCTTGCATTCATGGTTCAGTCCTTCCTCTGCGGAGGAGAAACAACACAAACACACAGAAAAAAAAAACCATGAGAAGGAAAAATAAACAGAGCGTGAATGGCCGAGGTGCAGCAAAGGTCTAACTCTGCCTCACCCCCACTTTTTTTTTTACTTTTTTTTTTTTCACCCTCCCCGTCTTCACATGAAATTCAAATTTCACAATTTTACGGCGAAGACTCCTGTCTGTGATTTTCATGAATCAAACAGGAAATTATACAATGTGTGATCTGCTCCCATCAGGCATAAATTGGATGACCAGCCAGGGTCCTAATTGCTCCAATGAGGAACATTTTGAACGTCATTGTTATAATTAACTTGAATAATAATAATAAAAAAAATCATTATTTTTAGAATCTGCAACTTTAATAACTTTTCTGGAAGTCTAAATATGGAGCAAAGTGTAAGTTTGTACTTTGCAGGATAAACATTGAAATCAACAAACACTATTTTTATTATAAAATGATTGAAAATGTGTTAAGAAATAATCATTTTAAAACCATTTCCTTTAAAACATCAACTTTAACGTATTAATTTAATTTACTGGCATAAATTCACACATAATATATTTATATAAACACAGTCATGGCCACTGATAACTTAAACAAAAGTCCCCAACTATAGACCTGCAATGCCGTTTGCATGCACAGCAAACCTGCTGATTCAGACTTTTAGAGAAGTGCCCATCTCCAGCGTGTCAATAAAAAGGCCTTTACTCTCTGCCACAGGGCCAGACTGCGAGCTATCAAACTCCTGACAATGAGTGCGGGGGGCGGGGTGGGGTTGGGTGGATATGCTTCAGGGACTCATACAGGGTTTATCCCCAGGTCTCCACAGCCCAGTGCCCACCACACAGGCCCTGGGTACCAGAAGCATGTCTACGCAATCTAGCTGAACAGCTGTGCACAGCCAAGTCCAAGCAGAAGGTTTATTGCAGGTGCTTTAGGGCAAATCTGGCAAAAACAAATCAGTGGAAAACAAGAAAACAGTAGAATTAAATGTAAGAGGGTTGTAATTTTTTATATTTTGGATCCTTTTGCCATCAAACCTGCAACTGCTGCCTGAACATATGTTTCCTCTTATATACATCTACACAGCACACTGCAAAAACTGTCCATCTAGCCAAGTTTTAAAATCTTATATCCAGCCAAAAAGTCTTTTTGATCTTGTTTTG
>JAUBOC010000078.1:10333955-10346573 GCA_032275365.1 Anablepsoides cearensis | reverse complement strand
CAGGCTAAAAAGACAAATAATCTTACACATTCTGAAAACAAGATTAATATTCTGACACAATCAGTTCTTGTTTAAATCAGTCTCAAAACAAGATCAAATAGATTGTTTGGCTGGATATAAGATTTTAAAACTTGGTTAGACTGACATTTTTTGCAGTGCTTTATATTTGCCTATTCTTATTTTTATCAATACTGAAGTTTTTTTTTTTAGCCCAGCGCTACTCCATTTTTTTTTTCCTCCAGACTGAAACTGATATCATAAAAAACAGGTAGTTTCTCAGATTCTGCACCTACAAACTGATGTTGAATAGTAGTGACAACTACAACCCAATGACCCCTAATATGCCGGGAAAAGAAGGGAATGAAAACATGTCCTGCAGTGCCAAAAGAAACAGTGGGAGAGCATACATACTGAACATCTTACTTTAACACGTTTGACAGTTTTTTCACCCCCCTTAAATCTTTAAACCTGTAGCTTAAAAGTGACTATCGCACAAAAGTGTTCGCTTCATAAACACAGGACATAAGCAGTTTATCATCACAAGCTCACAGCCAACGTTTCTGCATGACTGTCTTCCAAAAGGTAAAAGCCGATCAAAGCTGCTCAGAGTAAAGGGAGTGGGGTGTTGTTGTGCATTTGACAGATGAGCTACTCTTTACCCTACATGTGCATCTGAGTGTAGCACTGCCAGGTATCGGGGAAAAGAGAAGGGGGGTGGGGAGGCTAGGGCAAAGTGACTGCGTCCACACAGCCGTGCAAGTGGATCACCGTCCTCTTTGATCGCTGTTTGGTTTCCTTATCTGCGTGAGAGGTGCGCTGTAAGGTCAAGCTAGCTGCGGCGTGTCAGAGATCTGTTCCTCCGCCATATGCGCACCCCTCGTTTGACCCCAGTGCACCACGTTGTCCCTTCGGAGACCTGGCCTGCTTCATTATGCAGATAACTCTGCACCTGCCTGACCGACCTTGCGTGAGGGGATGTGTGTGTTTACGTTGGTAAGCAGGTGCATTCGGTAGAGATGGAGCCGTAAAGTCAAAACGAGTCGCATTTTAAAGATATGCCTGGTGTTTTGCAACTCTATTTGAAGATCTTCAACCATCTCATGAGACTATTTTTTAAAATCAAGGGGACATATCATGCAAAATCCACATTTTTTTAGCTGTTAAATGCATTTTGTTGTGTACTTAGGGTCTCCAGGTGTGCAGAAAATTTTAAATTTTATTTCACCTGGTATCTTTATATACTGTTTGGGTCATATTTTTCAACATGTCCACTTTTCACTTTTTTCTATGACGTCCACTAAACTATTACGTCACACTTTTTGGAACAGACCTTCTAAATAAGGTCTGGACTTACCAACTATACAATTTAGTCATCTACATTCTCCTCCTGCTTTGGCTCAGACTGTCCTTTAAGATCCGCTAATCTAAAATATATGTGACCCATCATATCGAAATGAGGATTAAGTCAAATTTGGTCAAAATGACCTAACTACATTTTCAGATTCCTGGCTTTAAAAGCTTCATTTTGATACCTAGATTATTCCGATATCACAAGCTTATCCAGAGATATGACTGAATTTGTCTTGTTGGTTATAATAATACATTAATATTTGGTCTAAATCCTAATTTTATGTACATTTATTGAGTAATTTTTGATGTCAATATAAAGAGGAAACTTTAAATAGTATTTGTATATTAATATTTCCCAGATGTAAAGAAACAAAAACATTGCTAGCTCACAGGGAAAAATTAAAAAATTTAAGGCGTTTTTCAGGTTTATTGTTGCTACTGTTAAAATAAATGCTTTAAAAAAGTTTTTTGGGATTATATTTCAGCAGTGGTGGGCACAGTTCACCTAAAGCACTAATAGGGGAACTAATTTTCTGATTAGTGCTTTAGGACTTTTTGCTAATGTCAAAATTTATTAGTGGATTAGCACTTGCTAAATTTAGAAGCACTAATTGAGGTCTATAAAGGTTATTGATAAACGTTAATGTTAACAGCTGACGGTGAAAACTGTCACACGTTTTGTTCATATGTGTGTCACTTATCCACTAGGTGACAATATATTGACAATATATGAACCCAAATACAGCTGTGGAATGTCAATAATTAGTCTTACGAGAGCAGTTTGGCAACATGTTGTCTGTTGAAGAATGTTCATGGGTTGACTGGGTTATTTTAGTGCTTTAGAATTAGCTTTTGCTAAAACTTTCAGTGCTTTAGAATTAGGAGACCTAAATATTTGAGTTAGCGTTTTAGGGCTAGTGGAACTAATTTTTAGATTAGTGCTGCTCACCACTGTATTTCAGACAGTTCATTCAAATGATACATTGATAAGGCAATAATTCATTTTGACAAAATTAAATTTTTGCACATGTTTAAATCAAAACCCTAAATCTGCCTGTTTCTCCTCATTCCACTTTTGGACTTAATCCTCATTTCGATGTGATTCGTCACGTATTTTGTCCTGCAACTGATAGTTGCTATTAGAATCATGTCACGTGATTTTGTGGTATTTTTTTCATGAGATTAGATCAAGTTTAGTTCTTGATGCTAAATTAAAAATCAAGATTGACAGAATAGACAACATTTCACTCGCAGCCTCTATTTCAGTTTAGGGGTCTGAATCAAGCTGGCAGCCTGGTTCTTAGCGAGAGCCAGGGGAGGAAGTCAGCTTTCTCACCCCTATAGCTGCCTCATTGGGCTGAGGTCACTTCCTGTTGCTCCCCCAGCCCTTTCTCCGGGGCCGCCCAATCAGCATGGCCCTACGTGGGCCCCCACCCCTCTCCAAGCACAGAGCAGACTCTGGATATAGTTACAGGGCCACGGGGGACTGTCAGCTCACTCTCTATCCTCATCTCTCCCTCCTCCCACTCAGTTTTTCCGAGTCTCCCGAGTGTTTCTCCTCCGCCGCCACCTCGTCCCTCTGCACTCCTAAGAAAATCCTTTAGATGAGAACTGCTCCTGCGTCTGCTCCCTCTAAGCATCCCTGACACCAGCAAAGTAAGCCCATCTGCATATCCACAGGGCCTCGCGTTCCTGTGGCTCATGGTTTATGTATTTCACAGCTCCTTAAAACACAAACGCCTAATATCTCTCCCATGTGGAGGACAGGAGAGGGAGAGAAGAAAACTACTTTCTCAAAGAATGGTCTTTATTTCTCAGTGCTGTTTACTTCTTTTTTTTTTTTTTTTTCGTATCCAGGCTCAAGTTCATGTGTGGTTGAAGGTTGTTTGGGATGCAGCGACTAGCAAGGTCTGCCTTGTATAGTTTAGTAAACCCCACCCGCAGTTTACCGAATTCTGTCAGAGCTGGGCTGAGTTTAAAAATGTGTTTTGGAAATGTGGAGCCATCACATGGCAGTGAGTAACAAAGTGAAACTAAAGTAACTGAAGCCAAGTTTAATTTGAGATAATAGCGTGTAATTAAGTATGACGCAGGGCATTTCTTAATTAAAAAAAAAAAAAAACTCCCTCAGCCTATTCTGTTCCAACACCACCGTTGCCCCTCACTCTAGTTATACAATTCTTCTGAGGAGCGGTTTGAATTGGAGCACTTAGTTTTGCGCAAGAAAAATCTGATACTTAGATTTCCACTCCTCTCCGGGGCATAGTGAATGGTTCTCTGAAGCTCACTATTAGAGGGACCCCGGTCGCTTGTGTCGATGATATTAAGGACATCAATCTGAGAACTTCTTTGGCCGAGAGTAATGAGCAACCAAGTGGGAGAACAAATTGAGAATATTTAGTCCGCTGGAAATGGGTTGTGTTTTTGAAACGCTACGACGGAGCAGAAACAATCGAAGCGTGTCTTCTTAAACGGTCCACCACGATGCCAGGTATCAAAAAAATAAATAAATAAAGGAACACCGGTGTGGATTGAGCATGTTTATGAACGTCTTTGTTCTAACATCTGACTCAGACTTTTCAGTCTGATGTTGGAGTTATGTTTTAATAAACCTGAGAGATATGGAGCTTGTTCCTATACGACCAACTACAAGATGCTGGATGGCAGCAGAAGAGACAGCTTCAGGCCTGTAAACAGTAGGTGGGTTTACTTCGTCTTTTCTCCACGGGAACTATCCATTAACAGATAATGGGGAAAAAATCTGAGTGATTAAGGCTCAGGGAATTATGGGTGAATACAAATTGACTCCACCTCCGTGCGGTGCGCTCTCTTGAGGTAGAAGCACTGCTCATAAGGCACAAGCTCATTTCAGAAGTACTATGAGGCCCATTAAGGACCGGAGAATGCAGCGCATGGGGGTAGGAAGGTGATAGTTGGGAGCGCACGGGAATGGACTCCCCTTGGACCTAAGCTGATTGGAGAACGGGCGCCTGGGGGGAGCATTACTAATATGTATTTCCTGCCTCCACAGTTTAAGAAGGACAGAGTGAATCAAGTGCAAAATGTTGAAAATGAAGTATAGGACTTAATCGTGGCGTTGCAAAAACTCCATCAGGAGGTTATACAAACAGTCAGGGAAATGTGGTTGTGTGCAAGATAATAAAATCAAAGACACCGGAGAGCCGCCAAAGCAGGAAAGAAGAAAAAAAAGGTAGGAATAAAAAAGCTTAAGATGGTTGCAGATCTCTCATGTTATTGTTTGAAACTTTGGAGCGTTTCCAAGACAGAATAGTTAAGCCGTGACATGTCAGCAGAGGTGACGCCCTCGCACAGCCAGAGCAAAGGATTCTGGGAGAACGCCACTCGGAGACAATGTCAGCCCTGATGCACGGCGAGCTCGTCCGAGGTGCTAATCAGAGCAGGACCGGGCTCCTGCTTGGATCAGACGCACGGTGCCTACATTAACCGCTTCACAGCTCCCCCTGGCTACTGGACCAGAGGTAGAGGCACCGAGGTGACAGGTTTTTGTGTTGAGATAAACATGCGTAACGCTTGAATAAATGTTACAAAGGGTTTAGCCGACTAGAACACCTTTTGGAGCCCACAAAACATGAGGGAGAAAATCATGAGGACACTTTCACTGTACCGTAAACAAACAGCAAATTTTCTTCTTCTTTTTTTTTTCTTTCTCTTTTTTTTTGTTGCAAAACCTAGAGCAACAAAAAAATTATGGTAAGGAATATTTTTTTGTGTGCAGCAAACAAAAGCAAAGCTGTTTTTCCGAATTGTATACAGAGATATGTCCACAGTTAGGCAGGTAAAAAGAGACTAGTGAGTCATAGAAAAGCGCTACAACCCTGGTTTGCAACTGAATTAAACCTCAAATTATAACATATTTTTTAATGATTTTCATGTTCTTTTTTTACAACACATGATGCAAATTTAGATTTTTTCCCCCATTATGTTGCTTTTATCATTTTAAAGTCATCATCCTTTTCCCTCTTGTATAAAAGCTTTAATTTTCAACCTGATCAAAGGAAAGCCATAGTTATTTTGTTATATTTTAGATTTCCAAGTAAAATGAATTTGTAAGCTGTGAACCCCTAGAGCTATGACAAAATTTGACATAAGACTGACAAATGAATCCAACCCTTAGTATAGTACATATTCAATTCTTTTCCTCATCTCTTCTTAGTTCTTCTGACTTGAGATGTGAGGGAAAGATAGAAAAAAAGACTTTCTGTGCATTATATATAAAAATAAATAAACTAAACCACGTATTTTTGCATCACGATAAAACAAAGCTTAACAAAGACTGGCTTTCTTACAAACCAAGTCTCTGTAAAATGAAAGGTCTTTTCTTTTGGACTTGTTTTACAAAATGTGACACACCCTGTTTTTTTCTGTTGTCTATTGTTGGAAAAGAAACATTCTTCAAGATGGCATGGGATTGATTTCCAAGTCACAAGCAAGAGGGCAGAGGAAAGAGGAGATGATATGGCAGGAAAAGCATGCATGAGTGTTTGTGTGTACACCATTCTGTAAGAATAGTGCATCGCTAAACACAGGAAAGCCTTCATGACTCACATTTGCTGGGATTTCGTCAAACAGCAGTTTAATATTGATGAAAATACTACTAAAGCTTTACGGCTGCTGAAGTTTTGGGATAATTTTGGTAGAGCTTTTGTTGCCATTTCAAATTTTTACACAAGCAGTTATTGACGTGGGAGAGCTCTGAAACTTTTTATATAGAACCCTGCAGTTGGCCAAAGGTGGAGTAGCTGCTAACGCCAGATAAATCTGCTGTTTCGGGACGAGTTACAGTGCTGCACTTACTGCTTCTATTCTTACAGCTAAACCCTCTAAATGGCTAAAACTCGGTCAAATGAACAGTGTATTGGTCGCAGAGGGAAAAGAATGGTTAAAATAAAAAAAAAATAAAAAACAGAAAAAGGGAGAAACCCACAACAGAGGTGAGAGGCAAATACGTGCTAACGAATGATGTGTAGGCGCAGCAGCTGCAGGCAGGTACAGAGGTCCATTGGGGACAAACTGTGCAGGCTGCTGAGATGGATTGCATGGAATCCTGGACCCCCTGCAGCCACGAAACCACAACTCCACACTAAAACGCTCTAATTTACGCCATACATGTCTATTCGAAACAGTTGGGCCTATTCTAGGAAATAAAAGTCAAATGACCATGCCCTGACTTTTTGAGACCGGATGAGTGTTATGAGAGCATTAAAAGAAAGACAAACAAAAAAAAATGCACAGTATAACTTTCTGGTGAGCATAAAGAGCAAAAAAAATGTAATGATGTGTGAATATAGACCAGACCTTCTTTTGAGCCTCCAAAGAGTGAGTGAACTGAATGTAAAAAGTTAATTATGAGCACATGCCCGGTCTTCTTTTCTTTACTTTTTTTCCACTAGCCTCGCTGTGGCACCGTCAGACCGAGGTATGAAGCTCGGAGGGGTTTGTGGTCCACACAAAAGAGCAAGGAAGGAGAGAGTGGAGGAGAGGCCCCTTGGCTGGGCTCGCGGCGTGGAACACCGTACAATTAGCCAGCCCTTGCGTTCTGCCGGCTTATAATTATCAGCGCTCGCCTTAATTGACTCCCTTAGCCTGCTGCAAAGGGACCCCCCACCCCTTCCTCACCCCCACTCTCCCCCCACCCTGCTAGATGCAGGCCGCCAAGCGCCACACCAGGCTCTCCAAAGTCATTTAGAAAAGCGCTCATATTTTCGACACAAAAAGGAGGAACATTTGGTGAGAGAGAATTCATCATCAGGTGTCTAGAGGTTTTCCTTAATAGAAAAGCTGAGTCCCACTGAGCGCGCTCCGTGTAGCGGCCAGCCACGCATGCTCAGGACCAGCAAGCCGCCACTCGCAGCGGGCCACAAGACATTAACATAATTTTATATAACACAGGCACCCGCGCTGGAAATTTAATACATCTCAGCAAATACGAGACAGCCGTTTTGCATAATTTTTTTTCTTCTTCTTCTTCTTCTCCCATTGCTTTCGCTCTGCCTCCTAGCTTTATCTGTCCTCCTTCCACGCTGTCTTGTCTTCGACCTGCCTCCATCTCCTTCGCGCTGCCACTCCAGCTCGCCCGCCCCGTCCTCCCTTACACAACCACCCCTCTTTCCTCACCCCATGGCGCTGCTCTCACTAGGAGAGGGGAAGTTCATTACCTCAGCTAAATCAGAATTAGTCCCTTCATTTTGACGGGGCGAACTTCATTAGAAAGGCCCTTCCTTAATCCAGCAGGGAGAACTGATGAATCTACATGGGGGCAATAATTTGCTTCACACAGCACATTCAGCCACTTCCTCCACACAGTCTCCCCCTTTCCCTTTTTTTTTTTTTTTTGCTTTTCTTTTCAACGCCTTTCTGGCTTTATGCTCCTACGGCTACATTTTATTAGATCTACAACAAAAAAAATTACTGAGAAAGAAAAAAACACCTGCATATAATTAACTAATGGAAGCAGAGATGGTGTAAAGAATGAGTTATGCTGTTGGAATGTCCTGCCTCCCAACAGACTTTAAGGTCTCTGGAGCAGCCTTAGCTGTCTTGGCTGATGCTCAAACACAAACAGAGTGAGCACAGATGAGAGCAAGCTAGGTCTGCGAGCCTCGAGGAACTTCTTTTAAAAGTTACATTATCATAGTGGAATAAAAAAGAAATGATAATGGGACAGCAAGACATGTGCTTCCTTTGTCTTTGGTTGACTTTTTCGGCAACCTTCGTAGAGGAAGACGGTTTGCGAGGATCTCTTCAGAGACGGCGCTCCAGCAGTTGTCCAGATTCTCGCAACAAACTAGAGAGCGAAGAGACGTGAATCAGGACAGACAGCCCCAGACTGCAGTACCACAGCGCCTGGTGTCAAACAGATGTGAAACTTGGCAGCAACGCTCCCCAGAAAACAGAGAACCCACAGATTTCAGGGAGGTTTTTAGCTTGAGTTGCCCTCCCTTCTTTCAGCATTCCCCCCTGTCCCCCAAACAGTCCCACCTCCCCCCCCCACACTGTGCCCCTGCAGCCACCCTCCCCTCATCACCTCCACACAGGGGTCCCCTGACAGGTAATCTCGTCCCCTGAATGTGAAATCTCCGACAGCGATGCCCCGCGCTTTTACCCCCCGCCTCCGCGGCTGATGGGTAAATTGGAATGGCGCGCCCTGCTGGCGCCGAGAGCTCTGAACAGACAGCCGCCGCCGCCGCGCGCGCGCACACACGCTGCGGCGCCCCTCGCGCGCTCCGCCTAATGTAGTGGACATGCACACTCGTTCCAAGCTGCGATATCTATGCACAGGCACACGTCGACGCATGGATGTGCGCCGGAGGGGGGGGTGCAAACTCACACACATGAACGCACGAGCTAAATCGCATAAACACAAACACACACACACACACACACGGGTGCGATGTTATCCCTCTCATCTGCATACAGATTGAATATATGACAAAAAAGAAACAGATACTGAGCTGAGTCAATATATGTTGAAATTTAAATAAGCATCATCTGAAAAGGCTCAGCTTGGATCCTTTTGTCCAGAAAACACACCTGACTTCTGTTGCCATGGTTTCAATTATGTGTATACCGTTGGACAGACCACACTAAAGTGATGAATAGTAAAATATCTCAGAGTAAATGTGGATATATCTAGGCCCCAGTGTGTGTGACAAGCAGTGCCAGCTCTGTTTTACCATAAGCGTATTGTAAAACATTAATAAACACTAACAGAGCAGAGGTTATTTTTTTCCCCCTAAAAATCAGCCCGGGCATCAGGGTAAGGTGTCCCAGCGGAGTGGTTTAGCTGTCCAAAGCTTCAGCTCCATCTAACTGTCTCTTCTGCCCCTCAGTCGACGCTCTGAAGCATGCGTATATGGTTGAGTCCACCCACAAATCGCAGGGACGTCCTAAATAGTCAGTGGGACCTGAAGGGGCTAAAGATCACTGCAGCAGAAGCCACAGAGGCCTTCCTGTCAAAGGCAGCACATTCAGGGGGGCCAGGGGTGAGGGGGAGCCGGAGGGAGTGAGCCAGAGACATGACATACATTTCATTACACTTAAACCAACTGTGGGTTCAGCTCAGAGCCTTGGATTTTCCAATGCCGTCTCCGAGGATGGAGTAAGTGGAGGTGTAAAAGAATGGTTTTATACAAAGAACACAATAGGTAGGTGGACAAAGGCGGGCAGCTGGACTAATTGCTTGGGGGCTTGTAAGAATATTTTTGTAACTACCTCTGTTTAAAGCTCAATTTAGTGGCACATGTCACTCTGGCGAAGCTCGCAACTCGGACTGCAATTAAAAAAGGATACTTAAAATTTACACCTAACAAGCCTGATGTAGTTCTAACTTCTGTCATCTTTATTTTCTTTAATTAATTATATAGACATTCACAGAAGTTTTGACATGGATTAGGTCTTCGTCTTTTTAATTTCCGTGAATGCATGAGAGCAACTTTTATTGGGTGTATAAGAAGGCAGCAATCAGTCCAGACATGCTAAGAGTGATATTGTAAAAGGTGAATTATCATGCAAAATCCACTTTTGTAACCGTTAAATACATTTTGTTGTGTACCTGGAGTCAGTAGAAGTGCAGAAAATTTCAGTTTAGTCTCTCCAGGTGATGCATAGATATATTTATATTTTGTTTGGGTAAAACAATTTAACCTGTTCTTTAGTTTCTATGACATTTTCTGAACTGTTACTTCACAGAAATTATGATGGAACTGCCAAATAAGGTATGGACTTACCAACTAACTTTGTCTTCATTCTCCTCTGTCTCTGGGTCAAACTTGATGACCAAGTCTTCTGTTGTTCACATCTTTTTATTCATTTGTAAATATAAAGTTTTTTTTGCCACTATATAGTTGTAAACTCCTCTTTCAAACTAAATTGGACCGCTCTTCAAGCTGGAAGGGTTGGTGAAGTGCCTTGATTTCATTTAAAGAGACAGCCTCAAAACGAGTTGCTTTGAGACTCACCTCAGAAAATGGTTGAAAGAGGGGCTTGTGGAGTTACAATAAGGAGGAATTCAGATTACACATTGCAGTTCCACTTTATATAGACCTGAACTGAATGATTAAAATGTGAAAAAGAATGTTTTGTCTCATTTAACAAGAGATCACCTGGATTTAAAAAGAGACTACTTGTCCATTAAGTGGATGCTCTCTCAGCTACGGGTGTGTATCTCTGGAGAGAAGTGAAAGAAGCATGCTCGGATGGGTTGTGGGGTTAAAGGAGGCTGGGCTGCACAGGTGAAGGTCAATGCTCAATCCAACGCCAGGTTAAAAGATTCCACAACCGAACTTTGCCTTCATTTTGGCTTTGCGGATGCATGGTCTCTCTGAGCAGCGCAGCGGAAAGACACGCTGTCATCACAGCTACATAATGGAAAAAGATTATCTGCAGTCTAACCTACTTTTATATAAAAAGAAACGCCTATTGTTAATTCCTCTGTGTGTTATGAAAATGGCTATAACATTACAAAACACTATTATTATTGCTCGCTTGGGGGGAGCCCCCCGCTCATTAGGCTTCAAACACATCATAAGTTTTGATTATTCTATCGGCTTCATTCTCTCATTATAGTGACAAACTCCTGCTATTTTGTTGCCAATCTCCTTCCAGCTGTCATATCTTCTGAAAGATCACAAAACCCTTCAAACACGCTTGTGATATGTCTTCAGATTCACCAGACATTGCTTGATTCCCCCATTGAATTTGCAGGATTAACTCGAGGAAGAAACGTCTCATATTTCTTAACTGGTTGCTATGTCTGACATCAGAGTGTATGAAATTCTAGCGTACTGGTATTGTCCAGGGGAGGGAACCCTCACTCGAACCGTCAGCGCTTCACCAAGTGGGACAGAGATGATTAAAACACACCGTGGCTGTGACTGACAGACTCCCCACTGCTTCCAGAAGATGACATGTCTCCAAGTCACTCAGAGAAGCAACTCCTCTAATTTTAACTCTGACTACAACACCGACCCCCACTGTCAAAACCAACAAAAAACAGGCATGCTGAGATTCTTAACCACAATAAAAGTGATAACAACTAAACAGAGGAATAAGTTTTAAAAAAACAACAATAGGGAGGGAGGAGACAAAAGGGCTGAGAAGGTGCCATTTCCCTCCGGTGCACACAAACAGCAGGAACCTGTGAGCTTGTGACAACACCTTCAAACATTTCTGTTACTTTCACAGAAATATCTGATGCTGATGCTCCAATGTGATGCTTCTGCAGCAGTCTTGTCCCAGCGCACATTCGACTTGGCAAGATCTCAGTTTGCCGAAGAAGTAAAAAAAAAAAAAAAACGAAAGAAACTGGGGGGAAAAAAATAGTCTCCTAACTGACTATGTTTGACATTTGTCATGACAGGAATACAGTGAGAGGAGGAAAGAAAAAGAGGAGTGAGAGGTGGGACTGGAAAAGGGAAAAAAAAAACGGAGGAGTGGCAGAGGGTGATCGATGTGTGAAATTGTTTGTGTAGGAAAAAAAAATTGGGCATTTTCTGGATGTGTTATTAGTTGTGTTTTTTGTGTGTGTGAGGAGGAGGAGGACAGAAAAGGTGGTGGTGGGATTCCTTGAGATTGTCATGTTGTGCTGTAAAGCTCAGGGTCGTGTACTAAATGATTCACAGAAAACTGAATCTTTTACATTGGCGTCAGCAATTCAGCCAGGCGCCCTTGTGGGGGAATTCTTTTTGTGTGTTTTTATTGAAGTCTGCATTGAGCGCGCCCAAAAGCTCTGACAGGGGGCCCCCGAGGGCTCTTGTCTTCACCTCCAAATCATAAGATGGAGAGACGAAGCTCCCTCTGTGCTCTAAATTATACCCCTCAACACCCCCTTTTTGCACATAGACTTGCAACCCTGCCCTCCCCACCCTAAAAAATAAAACAGAAGCAGAGAAGAAAAGCCTTCAGTAATGCAGTCCCCGCGGAGGGCGCCGCGATCACTCTGCTCTGCAGGAACAGCTGACAGGCTCGATGTGGCGGGTCCGTTCCCTGCGGTCTGTCGTACGTGGTTCTTCGGCGTGATGGTTTGTACTTCTGTACAGATGTGGCGTCTTTGCATGATTCTGCGTGGCTTTCACCTGACAGCCCCCCGTCATTGACCCACGGCAGCTCCACCACTTTTATGAGTGGCTAAAACTCTCCCCCTTTACCTGTCTCCTCCTAACTCCTTCATTAGTAGAAGCTCCTGGCACATTCAGAGGAAATTGAGGGGGGGGGGGGGGGGGGGGGGGG
>JAUBOC010000078.1:10312558-10329666 GCA_032275365.1 Anablepsoides cearensis | reverse complement strand
TATATCATAAAGAGTGTATTTGTAAAATAACATCCAGGAGAAAGAATACAGCAACTTGTAAATTCTTCAGTGCTTCACTTTCAGAGACTTTAAACCTTTATGGTCTCTTAGAAAGAAAGCAGAAAGAAAAGTAGGCTACATGTGTAAATGACGTTAGTCAAGCTAAAGTTAGCAATCTACTTCTGTACCAAGACTTTTTAACCGACCCTCAAAGCGACTTAGTCAATATTAGCTGAATGTTTTAGGGCAAATGGTCTAGGTTGTCTTGATTACAACACTAGAGTACATTATAATCCATTTTTTTTCTGTTTCCTGAAAAATATTATTAAAATTAAAATAAATATTAAACTAACCCAATATATTTATGGTTTTTAAAGTTAAAGTATACAGGCTCACTGCAAAAAATGTGTTTCTAACCATGTTTTAAAATCTTATATCCAGCCAAAAAAAATTATTTGATCTTTTTTTGAGACTGATTTACTAAACAAGAACTGATTGTGTAAGAATATTATTCTTTTTTTCAGAATGTGTAGGATTATTTGTCTTGTTAGCCTGAAAATTTGACTCAAATTAAGTCAAAAATTTCTGCCAATGGAGTAAGAAAATTTTACTTGGTAAGATTCTTGAAATACTTGATTTGACTCAATTTATTCTTATTTCAAGAATCTTACCAAGTAAAATTTTTGACTTAATTTGAGTCAAATTTTAAAGCTAACAAGACAAATTAACTTTCACATTGTGAAAACAAGAATAATATTCTTACACAATCAGTTCTTGTTTAGTAAAACAGTCTTAAAACAAGATCAAAAAGATTTTTTGGCTGAATATAAGGTTTTAAAACTTGGTTAGAAAGGGAGCATCATTATAGCATTTAGGGAAAGACTTTTTGTTTCTTAAACTGCCTTCATCGACAGGTTTGATTCCAGTTCAACTACTTTTGCTTCTCCTTTGTAATTGTAGGTCCGTATGGTTTCTGGTTATTCATTCTGCATTTCAAGTCTTCTGCCAGCCTGCTAAATTCTTAATACCAGTCAGCAAATCTCAGGTTGAGGCTCTATTCATTTACATCTGATTGTTACATTCCTGCACAAAAACCAATTAAAAATGCAATCTAACTACCTGCAGATCTTGGCATGAATTATTTGCAAAATAGAGACCAATCTCGCGTGTCATTAGAAGTGCAGCTGCAACGCAAACAAGACAAATCTATCTATTGTTTATTACCTCCTCAGGCTTTTTACCCAGAGGGCAGAAGAAGAGAGGGAGGGGCAGAGGTCAGCGCAATTACCATCCGCTCCATCCTTGGAGTCAGACAGTGCTAAGACATGCATTGGCAAATTCCATGGCAGCATCGTATATCACATTACCATAAAGTCCCAAAGAGAGTTAACCTTTGTTCAATTCCATTTGATTCTAAAAGTGGAAAACACTGACGATCTCATCCAGCCTCGGTGATTCAAGAGTTTACTTGTTTGTCTTTCTGTCTTGTGACTGCTCTTGCTTAAGCTTTTGCCATTCCAAAAATAAAGCGTCAAGGGAGAGGAAGGATCACTGAATCATCCTGGGTAGGATATCATATCATCTGGAGAGCTTCAAGGTTCGGTCTTCAACTGTGCCTGAGAAACAAAAGCTGTTCTTAAAAGAAATAAAAGGAGTTCAGCTCTGTGTCAAACTAAATACAATCCAGTCCAACTTAATAACTATGTATTTGTGATTTTTCTCGCTTTATTAATGTTTTATTTAGTCACACCTAAAACTCTGACCTAAATAATAAGGAACTCACCTAAAAAAGGTTTTGTTTTGGCTTCTGTTGGCAATATTTCACTGGTATTTGCAGCATCAGTATGGGCTAAATTGCCTGTTGACTGAATATGCAAATGAATATCGGTGGCAGAATGTGAAATACTGTTACTGAGCAAAGACGCTTTCTGGCAACAACTTCAGCTCTATGTAGTAATCTTTGGGTGGCGGAAACAAGACAAATGTCGCTGTGATGGATCAAAAAAAAGAAGCAAAGGTGAAAAAGAAGTAGTAAGCCAACGTAGAAAGAAAGAAGGAAAGAAGGAAAAAAAGAAAGAAAGAAAGAAAGAAAGAAAGAAAGAAAGAAAGAAAGAAAGAAAGAAAGAAAGATCTGTGAATTTTCCTCCCGTCCCCTGAGACCTCCCTTGATGCCAAGCATTCATCATCCAGCCTCTAATATCAGTTATTCTGTGGCTCCTCTGCTTACAGCAGAATTAATTTCTGCTTTAATTACTCTCATCGGCGGAATGCTGATGAAGGAGAGGGACGAGGCATTCTGGGACTCGGGCCTCATTCCACCGCTTTAATTTGAATGAATTCCACACGGAGACGCTGGCAAACAACTGGCAGCCGAGCCCCAGGAGCCACTGTGGGACTGCGCAGAAGAGCTGCAGCCATGGCCCCCACCAACCAAGCTAGCTACCTTCTGTGTGCCTGCCTGCGTGTGCTTCCTCGCCCGTGTGTGTTATGTGCAGCATGGTGATTGTGTTCGAGGACGAGGTGCAGAAGTGAAATGGGAGAAAGAAGAACACACAAGGCGGGGAAACAAGATTGATGGATTAAGTGATGAGTGTCTATAAGCATGTTTACAGAATCTGCGCATAAATAAGCCCAAGGATATAGGAAGTGAAGAAGCTGTATACAGGCATAAAACTGTAAATGATTTTTATACACACCAGTGCAGGGAGAGTAGGTCCAAACGGGTACAAAACATATGAAATATGAACAACATCCCTGACTGCAGCCCACTGTGTAACAAGAGTGTTAGTTTGAGAGTAAAAATCATTAATACTTAATTTGATTATTCTAGATATGGCACATTGCACTCTTCAAACAAAAACCCACTGAATCATGCAGGAACTGGCAGTGAAATAAAAAGAAAGTATGCAGGAAAAAAAGGGTTGTATGTGTGAAATGCACACAACACGTATTAGCATAATGAAAAATATCTGCAGAAACTGTAAAGGATTACAGCAACCCCGGCAGAGGAGCAGAGACAGGGGCCATAATTGACTTTTCTCCAAGCCAGCTTGGTAGTTACAGAATGCAGCATATTGGACAAGGATTGTGATTGATTATGTTGGTCTGCCACACCGATTCGTTTGATTAAATGTAACTATGGGTTTCTTTTCCAAGCCCTAATGAAGCAGCAATTTGAAACTAAGAGACTGCAGGAATTTCAGCCTGCCTCTCTTCGGTTTTACACCATCTATCTCTGTGTGAGCGCCATCAAAACAGAAGTAATTGCACCTCTGATTTAACAGAAAAATCTAAAAAAAGAAGGAAAAAAAACTTATCTGATTAACACAATTAGGTAAAAAATGAACATCTTATTCAAAAAACTAATTTAATGCAAACATATGGAGGATTAGAGTTGTGCTCTTTTGCTGGAAAGGCCTGAAATAATAGGAAGATTTCAGTCCAATGAATAATTATGTGGCACGAATCTCTGCAGGGAAAACATGCATTTCCCCACACAACAGAGTAACATAACTATAATTAACACGAGTGCTGAAATCGTAGAAGAGGAAGATGCCTGCATTTACTCCGGTTGCATGGTTAAACACAAGCCCACGTTGCACGATTCATCTGCAGCAATTTGACGTTGCGAGCCATCGCTCCGCTTTTCGCCGGCGGGGCGGAGGGAAGCAGGTGAGTGTGACCTTTGCTAACCCTGAAACCTCTGGACAGGTGGGCGGTGTCCTGCATGCACTGTCCATTTTGGCAGCAGCTCTGCTCCCTGTGGTAGCTCAGGCCATGATGAGCAGCTGGGTCGCAAACACCAAGCACATTAATATCTTCTTAATGATAATAATCATTATGGCATAAGCACCTTCCCCAAAGTGGGAAAGGCTCATGGATCGTGCCAGATTAGCATTGTCGTTAAGGTAAAAAAAAAAAAAAAGTTAAAAATTAAAAAAATAAAATGTGAAGATGGAATGACTTTTTTAATGGGCAGCAACTCACGGCCACCAGGATAATGCAGACGCTAATGTAATGATAGGATAATGAGATGCACCAACAACATTAGGCAGAGCAAACGCTCAATAAAACCACTGCAAATTAATCTAATAATAAAATTTGTACTTAAAATTAACTTTATCACCATTGTGAATGCAGAAGTAGCCTCCATTAAGGAATATGTACTTTACATTACAAGTAAATAGAAATCTTCTTACTTTTTTTGTTGTCATTCCTTACAACCTCTATATTTTAGCAGAATCTCTCCTCACATCACCTCCATGATTCTTTGCAACCATACAGCGCTGATTGCACTCAGCGCTTAAAACAAACGCGTCTTACTGGATGTAACTGTCAGTTTTCACCCATCACGGGCCATTATCTGTCTCATCCGTGTTCATTATTGAAGCTAATGATCTGTTGTCCTCTCTGCTCCCCATTGAAGGAGGACTACATTAAAAGTCTCTTATTAACTTAATTAGTAATTATAAATGTTAAAAGATTAATCAAAGAGAGAGTGGCTTAAGGTTTGCGTCTCTAGGCAAAGTGGTGGGACAAATGGAGAGACAAAGAGGCCACGTCACTTCAGTGTTCACACTCTTGCCTCTGTGCTCGAAATAGAACAAGACAAATGGAAGAAGTGCAAGTGTGACCAATTTACCTGAAACGACTGTCACTTTTTAAGATTTCCATATAGATAAATATAGACATTTTAGTCAAAATATTTTGGAAAGTATGCCTTTAAAATGTGCTTTTTAAATATATTTTTGTTATAATTACTCTTTGCTAAAACACATTGTTTCTATTTTCTAATCTACACACACTAAGGTAGTTAATATGCTGTTTACAGGAAGCAGCATTTAATATGGTAACACATAATGCATGCAGTACTCACATTATCGCTTTCTAACAAGATGGAAATAGATCCCCTTAATTAAATCCTGTGTGTACACTAATTCCTCACTAAATCTGCATCTCTCTGACAATTCCACATCAGCAACACCGCACACCCCGGTCTACATAGAAGCACTGATCTCAACATTAAACCTTAATAACTAATAGAGCTTTCATCCAGGGAGTTCCTGTGTGATTTCCATTAATGTGAGGGGAATCGCCCAGGACCATCTCCCGGTTTTTCCGGAGTATGTTGATGCTCAAGCCAGGGGGGGTGACTGGTAATGGTGCAGGAAGAAAACAAGCAGAAACTTCTGCTGTGCAAAGTAGTGGGACATTAGTAGGTAGCTCTGCTTGATTTGCAGTTTGTTTTAGTTAGTAAGCATATACGTGTTTCTGGTTAAGGTTAATAGTTGGGTTCCAAAAAAACACAAAACAAGGCAAATTTTACTTTTTGGTGCTCTGTCTGCTGGTGTTGATTGAGGAGGGTGGAAAGCTGGGGGAGGGCTGGCCAGTGGCCCGTAGCACCTGAAACCTATTACAGACCTTTGGAACATTCCACAGGGTTCTTCCACTTTGGCCAGAAGGCATCGTAAAGGTCCTCACAGAGAAGGCTCGTGTAACTCAATTGCTGACAAACAGCCAGAAAGGCGAAACATTAAATATAGAATCTGATACGGAGGGGCGTAAACTCTAAAAATAACGCCAGTTTTGTCCCAACTTAACAACAATTCCTGCCGTCAGTCACAGTGTCTTCATAAAGGAAAACTATGATTACACGCATTTAGTATTGGCAAGAAGCAAGCAAAACTTTTGTCCACTTTTTATCAAATGGTTTGCCATCTGGATCCAAAAACTGTGGGAGCCCAACAGTGTGCTGAAGCTAAAAAAAAAAGAAATAAAAATAAAATAACGCAGACACAAACTGCTGCCAAATTTCTTGGAGATAGCCTTGTCTTCTCTTTGTGTGTACATCTATATGTGTTTTAGTGGTATCAAGGTCCGCTTTTTGGCCGGCCTAGAGTTATGCTCTCTGGGTTTAGCTCTATGGGTGTCTGTGGCCTCTCCTCTGGCCGCCGGTGTCCATTTGCTCTGCGGGTATGGCAGGCCTGAGCTGACAGATGGCCGCCCCTCTCCATTCCGCTCCAGAGTAACACAGTAACTGGTTTTTCCTCCGCCGTTGACCTTGCCACAGCCAGCCAGCAATCCGGGCTGGCACTCGGCCTGTCGAACAGGAGGGTAATGAAGTCCAGCGCTGCTCACATGATTATTAAGGCTTTGACGCTGGGGGGCCTTTCAGAACCCTATTCCCCCCCACTCTCTCCTCCCCTGCCCGCCATTCACACAGCCAAACTTTGATGAGGATGGTCATTCGTCACATGGCACTTTGGAAAAACCACCATTGTGCTCCATAAAGAGAGTTAAACTTCTTTTTTTTGCCAAAGTCTTTTGGAGTCTGCTTGTATTTAAAACATATCTCTTCACACCTATGAAACCTACTTAACAGCAGCTTTGAGGACAATAGGGAAACTATTTCCTGTTCAGCAGCACGTGATTGCTACTGGTGTCACGGTGTACATGTCATTTCACAAAACACACAAAGTAGAAACGACTCCACAAAGTTAGAACCGATTTATCACACTACTGTTAATGCTGACAACCTCTAAAAGCAATGCAGTTCAGTGGCAGGGCACCGCTTCACTCCCCGTGTGTCTCCCTTACCGCAAGTCTCTCTAGGCATGCTCGGAACCCTGGTCCCATCAGGGCCAGCCTGGGATTTGAGAGGTGTAGGTTGCAGCTTTGACCTTTACTAAGGCAGGACTGTCTGTTTGCGCTTCTCCCATAAGCCCCCCTTCGGTCAGACTGCTAAGCAACCCCATCAGAACAGGGGTGCACAGGCACCTCCGCCCTTGGTGACATCTCAGAGACCGTGGGGAGGAAGAGTGATGCAGAGGTTAATTCTGATCATCCAGTATTTATGGGTTTCACTTTGGAACAAGGGTTGGCATTAACGCTCCAAAAGAGACATCTCTACTGTATATCAATAAAACATAGCAGGGGGGTAGTCTAAGCGTGCCTACCTTTATTCAGGGGGGTAGTCTAAACGTGCCTACCTTTATTCAGGGGGGTAGTCTAAACGTGCCTACCTTTATTCAGGGGGGTAGTCTAAACGTGCCTACATTTATTCAGGGGGGTAGTCTAAACGTGCCTACCTTTATTCAGGGGGGTAGTCTAAACGTGCCTACCTTTATTCAGGTCACCTAAGTCCTAAAGTAGACTTGCAAAGACAAGATTTATCCTAAATGTTTAACATGTAAATTGTTTCCTTGTGATTATAATTTCTGTTGTGAAGAGATCACCCAACAAGCAAACCCATTTCAACCAATCGATGGAAGGATTTTGCCCCAAACCGCTACTGCAACATCAGCCTACCAATTGCGATGCAGCGCGGGGCAGCGAGCGCCCGCTCCGAGTTTGTACAAGCCGGCGGTATGAACTGAGAGCACCAGATATTTTCTCACATGTTGGCCTAGTCTGTGAGGTGTGGGGGAAATGTCAGGAAAATCAATAGATAAGGACCACATCAGACTGAGCTTGTCTGGCCTAGCAACAGAGCATCCCCATGGTGATGTCAATTACCTCTGCTTTACAACAAAAACACCAGGAAGAGCAAAACAGTCTCTGCAAAGCTGTAAAACTTTTAATGCAGTCTCCTGGTTACATCCAGGAATTTGTAAGAAACTTCTTTTGTTTTTGTTCTCCGCTCAGACAGGCAAGTAACACAAAGAATGTGAGAATCTTATTGATGGCTGTGGGTTTTTTTTTTATTTTATTTTATTTTTATTTTTCTGTGCAGCTTGTGCTGATTTCTATTCTCCTCATGGATCCCACATTAGTCAGGGAGAGGTATAATGTAACGAGCAGTAAGGTGCACATAATTGCATATTAGCAGCCACACACTTGGCTGCACGGGAGGTGACTATGCTAACGAACAGAGAGGCGTTATTAATCGCCAATTAATAGAAGCAGGCAGATATCACACTCAGTGTATGGCACGGATGGATTCTTTTGTTTCCAGTGGCTGGTCCAAACCTGTTCTCTCATTTTTTTCATAGGATTGATCCCGCTCCTTTGCTGTGTTGTTTATCGAGTTCTGACTCTGATCCAGCCCCCTAGGAGTCAAATAAGGAGTGTTTGGTCATGTTTTCTTAGCAGATTACATGTGTTTGCACTTTATGAATGAGTTTTAGAAATGATGGAAACACCATTAGACATACCTAATCAAAGTTGGTTATAGAAAAAGAAGCAAAAGGATGTAAATCATGGGTTCTTTTCATGCACCAAGAGAGAGGGGAAAAAAAATTTAAAGGAATAATAAATGTGTTTTCACCAGGGCAAAGACACTGATGAAGACCATATAATCAAAGTATAACAGCCAAGTTGCTCTTGGGGCCCAAAACAAGAGGATATGTGTCAAGGATAATTTGAAACCCTTAGCAAGAAACAAAACAAGGCTTTCAGCTTCAAAAACTGTGACAGTGTGCCTCCTGTCGGTTTCTACACTAACAGCCAACACAGTATGTTTTGCCAGGTTGGAGCTCACTTAATACGAAAATGTGAGCACTAGATACTGAGGCGGAGGGAAATGGGGGAGATAGTGGACAGGAAGAACAGAGAGGAGGAGGAGAAGCTAGAGGAGAGCTAAAGGCCTCTCACTCGCTCTCCTCTCCAGGTCTGTAACAGCCCACAGTGCCTGCTTCACACAGAGCGGCCAGCTGTACAGCAAATGTGCCTTTCCCTCTCCGCCCCCGAACCTTTCCACCCCTCCGGTGCCCCCCCCCTTGCCTGGGCCGACCAGGCCACTGGCTCCACTCTGTGAGAGAAAGCTCCTCCCTGACTTGGCTTTGAGCTCAGTGTTGTCACCAACTCCCCACCAAAAAAAATCTGTAGAGGTGACCCCAGAACCACTTTTCTATGATGTAGTTGGGTTTGTTTGTTTACAATTGTCCTTGTGAGCACTGCCACCTTGGCAGTTGCCACTTGGAGTGAGCAGGATGAGACTGAAAACAGACAGACTCTAACAAAAGGGGGGGGGGGGGGGGGTAAAAATGCCCTCTCACCGTCAAAACCCGTTAAGACGAAGCCCATGCTTCAAAACATGTTGGGGCTCTGAAAATCCACAGAGGGACATTTGAAACAGAGCGATAAATGGGCCAAACGTGCCCCCCATGAGGCTCCAAATGTCATAGTTTACACTAGGGTCAAAGTGAAGCAATGGGGTGTCATGATGGCATGCTGATAAAACCAAACAGGCTTTTGTGCCAATGAAAGACCTTCAAAGGTCTTCCTTAAAAGAAAAACAAAATGAAAAGATGACTTTGGGAAACTGCAACTATTTAAAATATTTTCCAGTGTGGAAAGATATATATTCTATTTAGGAGAAATAATAGAAAATGAATGGATTGATAGTGACTGCAACAGCTGAAAGCTGTAAAAATCTGTGTGTCTCTGGAGAAAAATCGGATACCCTCAATTCTGTAAGTGTGCCATGCCAAAAAAACTCTAAACTAAAGAGTGGCCAGCTGTCTTCTGGCCTGCTATTAAATTGCTCCTTGGATGGTGGCGATATCATTTTTTTTCTCCATAGGAGTATCACACCAGGTCCCCAAACAGAGCGACCAGCTGTACAGCAAATGTGTACTGATCCATCTGGGCCTTAGTAGGCTACTGCCTCCATCTTAAGACACGTGGGGCCATTCACGGGCTTGGCTGGGGCTGGTCTGCAGCACACCCCTCTGCAACCATGGCCTCTTCCTTCCCTTTCATTTACCTCCATTATCATAGTAAATGTGGAGTAGCTGAGCTCCAGAGCTGCCCTTTATGTCTGAACCAGGGCCGCCATCATCTGACTGTAATATTCATGCATCAAAATGTGCTGGCACCCTTACAGAAGAGGCACCTACGACCATTTTGTCCAGAGGAGACGAGGTGAAGGTGGAGGCTTTTTACGTTTGGTTGGGAGAGACTATTGTGTTACAAAGGCGGCTAATAAGAACCCGTCTGGGTGAGACGGGCTCAGGTTTTGTTGTTCCATACACTTAGCACTATAGTTATGTCACGACACATCACTATATATAGAGTTATCAGTGTGAACTGACACCATGGAGCGGGGCATGGATGAAAACAACACCCCTATGAATCCAGCGTCTGCTCCATTACCTACGCTAATAACGCTGACAGCTGAGCGGAGATGACCCCAGCCCCCTGTTTCTCCTCTCCTGTGCAGATGGCCATTAAAAGGAGAAAGTGTCCCCTTTTTCTGTGGAGAAGGTATTTAGAGCTTTTCCAAATGGGTATTTTTTTTCTTCTGTTTTTGGCCCAAATTAGCTGCACGGTGCTTACGGGTTGGGTTGACTTTAACTGTATTTTACATTATAAGACAGAAATACTTAAGAATCTATAATAAGCCATGAAATCATTTTTTTGAAACTTTCTTAAGATGACATGCCAGTTAAACACATTTTCTTTGTTTTGTTCTGTTCTGTTTCCCATTACAATGTGTTTTGTTTTTCCTCATATTTTAGACATCACAAAACAAATGCATAACAGAAACCTTTTGAGAAGTCAGATGAAACCTGTTATCATGTTGAATACTAAGCAGTGGCATATCATAGAAGTAAGACATCAGACAATAACCCAATCACCTATCCTCCTGTTATCTTAAGCTGTCTGAATTCCACTATTATGAGGGAACTGTGTGCTTGTGCGGCTGAAAGACATAAAATAACCAGTAGGGGGGTTTGTTTTCTACCCTCCCAGTGTGCTCCGTGCCTGCCTTTGCGAGAGAAAGGACTAATGCTGGCATGGTACTGTATTAGGCACCCCCAGTAGACTGGTGGGTGAGCAGATCGCAAAGATGAATACAAAACACACACCTACACACTCTAGGCTCGTCTCTCTCTTTTGCAAATACACCGCAGAATCAAAATCACAAATCACATGCTTCTGATTGTTTATGCACAAACAGTGGGCCCCTGATAGAATTGCCTACCAGTCCTGATAGAATTGCCCACCGTGTTTAAATTCACCTGCGCCTAGAAGCGTGTCCCAAACAGAGAGGCGGTTTGGTTCCAGATCAATGAGTCTCTCCCCCACTGAAGACAACAGATAATGCAGTGTAATGAAAGAGCCGCCAAACGAGCTGAATAAATGAATGAATAAAGGAACGTGAGACCGGAATTCAGACGCCTACTTACTGCAGGCAAGAAAACCTGTTTTCCAATTGTCTCCTCTCTATAAATTATTCTTCCTGCATACAAATGGCAACCAAAAGTGAAGACATTTTGAAAATGTGGATGTTGGCTTATGATCTCAGCTTAGGAATCGTGCACAGAAAAGGCAGGATTTGCAAGAAATTAGTAAAATACAGCATCATGTGTACTTTTGGTTTGATCTTATGTCAATAAATGAAAAGTATAATACAAAATGTATTCAGATCTTAGAGGAAAAAAGAGGCAACAAGCCAACAAACTCAAAAAAAAAAATGAAATGAGAGCATATCATTAAAATGTTTTACTGTACCAGTAGTATGTCTGAATTTCAAAATATTTGGAAGTGAAACATATAAATGTTTTGTACTATTTCAAACTATCTTGATTTAATGATTTAAAGTTGAAAGATGATGCTCCACAAGCATGCATAAAACACTCTGGTATACCATTCACATGCATGGGGAAATGAAACTTGCATGTTTGTGAAAGCACAACACTGAAGATGCATTTGATTCTTAAAAAATATTAAAATAATTCCACCTATTTGGTGATGTGATCCAGATACATGTGAGCCTGAGGGAGACAGGGTCAACTATTTTATTATATTACACCAATCTTTAATATGTGATTTCTTGTTTAAAAAAAGGGCAAAAACTGTTTGAAATTGATTAAAGATAATCAAATGTCTGCTATGAAATTGGAAATAAGGTTCTTAATTTGCATATAGTAATGATGTGTACACAGATAGACACAAAATCATTCCACCTAACATTTAAATATATATGTAAAGCTCACATTGACTACTGTGTGATGTATTTAGAAATCCTGGTACATGAGCTCTTCATTTGAGTCAAAAATGGTATAGAAAACATATCAAATAATGAAAAAAGTCTCTTACCCAGCATGTGGTTGGCCACATGAACCTGGATGTCCCATTCGCTGTAGAACACCATCTGGCATTTGATGCACTGGTATGTCTTTTTCTATAAACACATGTAAAATAAATTGTTAATAAATGTTAGCTTCTAATGTTTTATTTTTGTTAACCAATCTTAATCTGAATCAACTTTATTTAACAAAAAAAATGATCAGAAATACCTCTTCAGTTTGTGAAGGACTGGCTCTTGGCATGGGGGACACCTGGGGGGTCTTGAGCTGCCCGCTGTTGCTATCCCCGCCTTGTTCCCGGTGCACTGTCTGGACGTGGGTTTGCAACTCTGCCTCAGACTCAAATTTCACATTGCAGCTGGAACAGCGTGTCTTGACAGCAGACGATGAAGATGTGGAAGAAGAAGACGATGATGAAGAGACACCTTTGCCTTTTCCATCTCCAGGGCTGAGACTCTCCCCTTGTACCCACGCAACAGCTGTTGAGGCTGGAGTGGTGGCCCCACCCTGCTGCTGCCTCCCTCCATTCACCGTCGGGCTGGAGCTCTTGGAGCCTGCAGCGGTCATACAAGATGCGCAGAGTCCATAAGGCAGTCCATTGATGTCCAGCTTCACCAGGTCTTGTTTGGATCGGAAATCTTTTAGGCATGAGGCACACTTGAAAAATTTTTGGGTATGGTGTGGCTGCTGGTTTTGAGACATGACATTGTTGCGAACCAAAGGTTGATTAGAGGACATTGTGCCTGTCTTCTGCATGTGGAAAGTACCATGGATCTTGAGCTCCAATGTGGAGGTCACTGTTTGCATGCAAACCACACAACGAAAACCCGTCAGGGAGTTTCTTAGGTCAGGATGCATCTGGCAGTGTTCCAGGAAGTCCTCTTCACTGTGCAGAGGCATCTTACAAATACGGCAGCTGCCTGTATCCAGACTCTTACTATGGGTGACTTTGTGCTCTGTCAGAGTAAGCAAAGAAGGGAATCTTTCTCCACAGATGGGACACATGTAGTGTTTGACAGGCCCAAGGTGAGTCTGCATATGTTCCCTCAGTCCAGCCTCAGAAAAAAAGGTACGGGAACAGACATTGCACTTATGGTTGCCCTTGATCATTTCAGCCTTCCTTTTTATCATTGCACTCTCACCAGGTCGGATATTGTGATCTCTTAACTGGTGGTTAGTGAGGAGTGACTCCATGGTGTAAGATGCCCCGCATATTTCACACCCGTACATGGGTTCTGCAGTGTCCACCTCTTCCTCACTTCCATCATGGCTGTTCTGGGACTCCACCACAGATCCTCCTCCTGCTACTGGACCATGGCTGTTAGTTAAAAGACCATGTAGTTCAGCATCCTCTTTAGGCTGACCTTCCCCACCACTTACTGTTGACCCATTAGTGCCACAGTTTTGGGACTTTCCCTCAAACACACAGTGTTTCTCCCTTAAATGCTTCTCCAAGAGGACAATGGCATGGAAGGCCTTACTGCAGAAGCGACAGTTGTACTTCTTGCTGTGGGTAGTTATGTGACACTGCAGCTCTACCTCTGTGCCAAAGGACTCCCCACAGAAAATACAGCGGTGGGCACGGCCTTGATTCTCCAGATGGCTGTGTTTAACATGCAGTTGTAGGTCGGTCTCGTGTCTGAAGTCCCAGTTGCAGGATGTGCAACGGTACACCTTCTTCTCATTGCTGTGCTTTACAGCCAGGTGTAGTTGTGTGGATACCTTCGAGTCAAACACCTCCTGGCACAGAGTGCAGCGAAAGAACACAAAAGTATGCATGTCAAGAAGGTGCTTCTGCAGATCATCCACAGAGGTGAACTGCTTGTCACAGCTCTCACAGATGTAATAAGTGGAGGTAATAGTAAAGTGTATTGTAACATGCTTCAGTAAAGACTCTTGGTTGGGAAACTCCTTGTTGCACTGTGGACACGTGAGTTGAGGTTGTAGGCCATCCAGATGAGTTTTGAGATGAGTCTGGAAAAGGTCTAAACTTGTATACTTTGCTCCACACTGGTTACATATGAACTCACTGGTATTACGTGAAGCTGAGCTACCTTGTTTCAGCATGGCAGTTTGTTCTACAGAGATTGGTGATGAGGGGCTGAGAGTGCGCATGGATTTCTTTCCATTGTTGATGTAGTTTAGAGCCAGTGGAATGTTCTTGTGATTCTCCTTGATGTGCTTATTGAGCTTCAAAACACTGTTGAATATGGGGGAATTGGTGCAATATGAGCAAGAGTACACCTCCACTATGGGTTCCTTGGGAGTTACAGCCAAGGGGGAGTCAAAACGCAGGCTTCCCCCATCACAATGAGTCTGACGAACATGCTCCTCCAGGGTAGCCTCTGTCAAGAACCCCATGAAGCATTGGGGGCAAAAGAAGGCATTGCTGTCCTTGGCAACGGGACTGGGGAAACCATGGGAACAGCGGATATGTTCCTGCAGCGCGTTCAGATCGCTCAACACCTCTGGACAGAAGTTACACTGAAGAAGGGCATCGGGCAGGCTGGCCAACAAGGCAGCGTGGTCTTCTGCACTGTGAACTTGTTTAAGATGTTCGTTTAGATTTAGTAATGAGGGTAGAACCTCTAAGCAAAACTGGCAAGTATGAGCTTGTTCTGGCTTGTCCAGATGCATGGTTCGTAGGTGAATTTGAAGTACGGCCAAGCTGGAGAATACTTGCTTGTTGCAGTAGATGCAACTATAGGAGACTTTGGGCTGTTTTGAGGCCCGACCTCCCAAATCAGATGTATTCTGAGCAGCTCTCTTTCTTCTCCCTCGTGTCTTGGCAACAGGCGGCGCTGTTTCCACCATTGTGGAGCTGTCGACAGAGAGATTGGAGTCAGGAGTAGTGCTAGAGACTGAGGTGTAGCCCACAGTAAGCAATGAAGGACTGTTACTATGGTTACTGGATTCGGGGAGCTGGTGGATATCCATGTGAGCATAAAGGTCCTCGACGGAGAGAAAGTGCTCAGAGCAGATAGCACAGGTGTGACCCTTCCGATCTCTGCTGTGGGCCTGGTCAATGTGGGTCAGCAGGGTTCCCTCATCACTGAAGGGCTCATGGCAGTAGATGCACTGCAGGGTGGCACCCAAACCTCCGTCTTCCGATGGCGAGCACTCAGGGTGACACTCTGCGATGTGCCGCTGGAGCTCCTCCGGAACATCAAAGCCTTCCTCGCACCGACTGCACTTTCGTGTCTCTTTCAGCTTCCAATCCTCGGCTCTAGAAAAGCTGGAGCCGCTGCCGTCTTTCCCCCTCTCGTGTACTTGCATGTGGCCGTGCAGGGAGCTGGAGGAAAGAAAACCTCGACGGCACACGGGGCACTTGTGGGGTTTGTTGGAGGCGTGAGTTTTCATGTGGATTTTGAGGTGATCGCTGCGAGAGAAGGCTGAGTCACACTCACCACAGTGGTATTTCTTATCGCCGGTGTGTAGCTTCACGTGTCTATCTCGGCTGCGCTTGTGTTTAAACAAGCGGCTACAAAAGGTACAGCTGAAAGGGAGTTTGTCTCCGTGGCTCTGTTCGTGACGCTTAAGGAAGCTTAAACGACTGAAGGACTTGTCACAAAATTGACATGGATATGGCAAGCCCGGACCCCCTTCGTCCTCTCCAAACTCATAGTCTTCGCAGTGTCCTGGTGAAGTCTGATCCTTACTGGAGGGAGATGATGCTGGCCAAGAACACGAAGGGTCATCCTCAAGATCAGCACCGTCTAAAAAAAAAAGGACAAAAAGAGAAAAAAGCATTAGGGTAAATGAGAAGACAAAAAAGGAAAGAGAAAAAGAAAGTAAGCCAGAGTCATTTTTTAAGACTGTTGTACAAGCTTATTTGGCACATTCATTTGAATAGTAAAGGTGGGCCACCGTGGTGTTATTTGTCATAGTTATTATAAAGTTGTGGTGTATGAATTTAAAATTCTTTATAGTGTACATCATTTTTTCTTCAGCAGCTTCAAGCGGAAACAATAGCGCTCCTTAGGTGTTATCTGAAAAGTAAAATTTAAATATGCAATTTAAAGTATAATTAGAGAACAGAATAAGTGGAAATACTTTTACTACAATTAACCTTGTATGTGGCCATGTAATGGCTTAGCCCACTGTGACTCAAAACACAATCTCTCTGACATTTAAAGCCAACACAAGACAATGGGTGTACTTTAGGATGTAAGCCCTGCATGAGGTAAATTAGAACATTTCTATTATTCCTGAACACTCACCAGAATATTTTTTGAAAAAAAAAGAAACAAAAAACATGAACCCTTCAAAAGACCTTAAGTCAAGAGGGAAAAAAACAAGCAAAGAGCTTTAAAAAAATAAAAAAAGAAAAGATCAAATGCGCAACTTAGACCACAACTATGCCTAGCCTTTGGGAACTTGCTGCTGAAGGGATGTTTTTTTATGTGTGTTTAAGAACATCAGTCAACTGATATCATATTGTAACATATGCAATATTATCACATCTACCATTGTGGTGTGTGCTAAATTATTACAATGCAGCTGATCCTGGATGGATGAGATTGTCATTAGCTGGTGAGGAATGGTGAGCTTGGAGAAGACAAGGAAACGGAAACTGCGCGGCTAACTCCCTCACTCAAGGCCGAGCAGGTGTGAAGACTGAGCACAGAGAGCCAGTCAGCTAATATAACAACCTCTATTCTTTAAAAAAATGCATTTAAAGTGTCGCTATACATATATTGCTTCTGTGCCAACATTCCAATCCAATGGCTCATTGTCCGCTGTTATGAATGGAAAACAGAATGCTACTTTCCACAGGTTCAAAGGGTTACAGACCACTTCTTCCCGCTGCAGAGCTCTAAGTGCTGTGAACTTCCTTACCTAAATAACACCGTAATTCCAGCCCCTTCAGAAAAAAAAGAAAAAAATTGTCAAAAGGCCATAACTTAGAATGGGAAAAACAAGAGGAAACTGCAAAAGATTTATGAGAGGGACAGAGGAAAAGCATGAGCTCTTTCCAGGATCCAGCCTCTTTACTCTGCTTTAGCTGATAAATCCAAGTTTCTCTCTCTCTCTCTCTCTCTCTCTCTCTCTCTCTCTCTCTCTCTCTCTCTC
>JAUBOC010000078.1:10287551-10307981 GCA_032275365.1 Anablepsoides cearensis | reverse complement strand
ATATATCCAAAGCCTACAATTAAACAGCTAAAAAAATAGAATAAAAACACATGTGTGCTTGTTACAAATATTCTAAAATGTGTGCCAAACTAATTATTTTTTTATTAGATAATTTGAAATTTTCCTCATAATCTTTTTACCTTTAAGGGTTTTTGCATTAAGAAAACTTGCTGCCTTTTGGCCAAATCTTGTTCTCAGAGCTGCTTGAAGCAGATCATAATCACTTTTCAATATGTGACAACAAAATCTCTTTTGTTCAAAAAGTCAAATTAATCCAAGTCCTGAATCTTACAAAAAGTGTCTTTGCTGCAAGTCATATCCCACTTTTATAGCAAATTAGTTGTTTCTAAGCTGCTTCTAAGCTTGGTCATACTTCCAGCCACTGAACCTCGTCTTCCCATGTGTTGTAGCAGAGATCTGTACACGCCGCTTGTCATAAGAGATGTGTTTGTGTGAGTATGTTTGTGGCACATTGGGGATTGGGGATTCATTGAATAAACAAAAAGCTGACAACTTGTCTGATGTAACACCGTGACCCCCCACTTCATATTCAGAGAGGGGATCTTTTTACAGTTACCAGGAAAAGTAGTGAGACTGTCCCAGGAGACGGCGCATGTGTCATCTCCAACGCTTTTCCTGTTCTGATGCCCAAATAGGAGCGCGTGTCTGAACAACACGCTCTCGTGTACGGCGACGATTGTGACACAAACATTTAAAGTCTAATAGCCGAGGTGGGGAGAAAAAAAAATAAGATGCTTTACTCGGTTTGTGAAAGAAAAATAGATGGAGTTTTTTTTTTGTTTTTGAAGGGGACTAATTCCATTCAGATGAACAAATCACTCCGTTGATCCATTGATTTAGGACTAAGACCTCAGGAGTGAAAGGGCCCAGTTTTGCGCTTTACTCACAGTAGCCCTGCAATATCCAAGTTTAAGACATCAAATCCAGTCAAAATGAAACACTGATCATTTCCAGTGGCTGTAAACAAAAGTGTCAGGTGGCTAGATGGGACTTTTGAACCACGCAGCTGACTGCCAAGTACATAAACAACATGAACTAGTTAAAAGAGCCCCAATTTACCATTAAATTCCCTATGTCAGACATTTTATTGTTTGTGTGTGTGCTGGGGGGGAGGTAGTGGTGTGAGGGGTTGTATACTCATCGGTCTGTCTTTCTCTTTTTTCAGCAAACACAATATGTTTTTACACATCAGTGAGAAATGTCAGGTCCCTCTCCCCTCTTGCTACAGATCAATCAAATCCATCATGCTACAGGATGAGAGGGAGGGGTTGTGTGAGACATCAGGAGAATCGTCGAACAAGAATACTGTCTTTTACTGAACACAACAAAACAAAACAAAACAAACAAACAAACAAAAAAAAAGCATACCGGCTAGAATAAAGACCCGCTTCCCGCAGTTTCATCAGCAAGTTACTTTGGCCTAACGTCATGTGCATCCACTACACAAGACATTTCCACACAAAAACTTCAAGGAGAATCATTCACGGCTCCCAAACACCAGTCAGTGGGGATGTTTTCACATGGGGGTCTGACACAAAAAAAAAAAAAAAAAAAAAAAAAAAAAAACGAAAACGCTGGAACATCAAACGCTGTCCTGACTCGGTGGCGTGGGTGTCCATTATCCCCGGCCCTCGTGGCTCTGTCCCTCAACCGTGGGGAAACGGAAAACTGTCAACTACTTTGTCCACATTACCCACGTCCCCCAGCTCAGACAGGAGCACTTGGTCACTGTCCCAGAAATCACAGAGCCCCAGTGGCAACCAGGGAAAGCTAGACAAATGGAAGTAGGGCGACCAGTCATCCTTTACAGCAGCAGGCCGTTTCTTTTTCTCTGAAACCATTTTTATCTGTTTCGACAAACTTAAATAAAGAATAAGTGCTTTTCTATTGGTAATGATCAACGCAGTTGACTAAAATGAACACTATTGCACATTTTGAGCACTAAAGGGGACTTACGCAAAATCCACTTTTTTAGCCAATGAATGCATTTTGTTGGGTACTTGAAGTATCTAGGAGTGCAGAAAAGCTGAATTTAGTTTCTCCTCATGCCGCGTAGAAGTTTAAGTGTAGAATTCAAAGCAAAGCGGTGCAGCTCCACTTTATATGGACCAAAACTGGATGATTTAAATGTGAAAAAGAAGGATTTAAAAGAATGACTTTCTTGAGAACATGTCTGGTCCTCCATAACTTCACAGGTTATTTTATATAAATTCTCAGAACATTTGGCAATGTTTTCATCGTCCTTCTCTCATGCATTTGCTCTGGTTATCTTTCAGAAAAACTAACACAGGGCGACTTAGAGCGCACAAAGGTTGCTGCGCTGTTTTTTTTTTTAAAATCATGTAGAGAATAAAGGAACTGCTAAGAGGGCAAGAACAAGAGATTTTATAACACTATTATTTACATAAAAAGGTGTATTTGTTGATAACAAGAGGTTATTATTCAGAGTGCTGTGGGTGGGCTTCAAACCAACAAACACTAATTGGTGAAGATAAGGTAAGTAGATGGTTTGGCATAAAATACAGTCTTTTAAACTCATTTGCAGTGTTTGTTTCAAACAAAGCATCACTACGTGACAAGCTAGGATGTTATTTTGACTGGAAAAGCATTGAAATATGACGTCGTTTTGATCTTATATAAAAACGCTGTAGCTACTTGGCTGTGAATGTTCAAAAGGATGCAGTTTTTAAACAAATAATGCCTTCCGTTTTCTAGGACTCTAAGGTTCTGTAAAGCCAAACGATCAGAGCTGGATGACAAATCCAGGTGGAACGGTTTGTTTGTGGGGGGGTTGTCAGCAGCCGAGGCATCTCTGCAACCCGGGCGGCTCGTGTTGCGAAAAGGAATAGCAGTTGACCACTTCAGGTGGACTTCGGCACAAACAGGAAGGAAGCGGTTCCTCTGGTCTTGGCCAGACCAGCATCCACAGTGAGCCTCCCAGGGGGAAGTGAGGAGGAGGACAATCTGTCCCCCAGCATGCCTCTTCACCGCCTGCCTCACTGCAATAGGTAGGGAGTGCTGGGCCAGGCAGGACCGGTCTGGGCTGGGCTTCAATAAGCAGGGGTGCCTTAGCATGTGTGTGTGTGTGTGTGTGTCTGTGTGTGTGTGTTGTTCCCTCAACACTGCGGCAGACCAGGCGGAGGACCCAGTGGACAGTCAGCTAGCCAGTCAGCTACTGTGAGGGATGCTGCAGGACTGCACGGTGCTGCTGCTGTGTGTTTTCACATGAGAGTTTACTTAGATGCTCTTTTATGTTTCCCCACACACTTAGTTACCTCAGGAAACGTGATTTATGTGGTCAGCTTAGGAAAAAAAAAATTGTGCATACAGAAATGTGCTGAGTTCCTACAGTATAGTTGCTTCATTAAAATAGGGTCTGCTCTGCAAGTTTCGAGAGTCCCTATTACTTAAAACCCAAACAAAAAGGCAGAGCAAATGTGGGAAATGGGGTCTAATTTTTTTAATCAAACTACTCCAGAGTGACCTATAATGTTTGGATGGGGCTTATGATGATGAAATCTTGGGTTGGCCTAAGCTCCGAGCGAAAAAAAAAAAAAAAGCCACGACCCTGCTTCTTGACCCGCGACCTTTCCTTCCTCTGATTAATACACTGTGGCTTTATTTGATATCTCCTCAATACCGTTTCAGCTTGTCAGTGGTAAAACAACTGGAAACAGCCCAGAAGGGAGAAGAAAACATGCATAGTGGAGAGAGGAGCAAGAGGGGAAGGAAAACAAGCATCAACTCAAGCAAGACGATGTATTTTCATGCATCCCTGTCTTAAATGTCAAGATTTTTTAACCCTCAGTGACTGCAGTGCTGACACCTCTCCAAGGTTCAACAGAAACCGCATTCATTAATAATTAGCTTAGCTGTGAGGACAGAGAGTGAGACGGAGAGAGCGCGCGCTAGGCGGACTAAATTTTAACTTCTGTCCTTTTCTGAGAGAATCAAATTTCACTACAAGTTTTTTTTTCTCTTCCCCCCCTCCCCTCTTTTCATTCTTCTTCATTTCTTGTTTTCCCGGAGAGTTGGCCAGAATCCTGAAGGCGGCCCACGAACGAGCAATGCAGACGTCGCATCAGCCTTACAGCTCCCTCCCGTCCTTAATCAGGGCTCTAATACCCTCCAGATGAATAAACATCTTCATCCCTTCTGCGTTTTAAAGCCAGAAGGCTCCTCCACTCTCGAATCCAAGGCAGCGAGACAGAAAGGGAGAAAGAAGCGACCAGCTGAAGAAGAAGGAGCGCAGGAAAAGGATGACAGATGGAAGGGTGGATCAATGTCGAAATGAACCAACAGCAAAGTAACAAAGCTATGGCAAGATTTTCTGGTCCTTCCCGTAATTCGTCTGATCTATTTCCCCCTTGACACAATTATCACAGTTGTTCTAATTATTTTCCCTCTTAAACAGATTCCTAATGACAGACTGTGTTTTCTTGTGATCGTGTTTGCAAAGTGAAGGTTTTGAGAGCTGTTGTGCAACCTTGTCGCCTCAGACTGTGTCCACAGACTTGCACAGGAAGGGGGAAGGGGGCGGAGAGGGAGGAGGCAAGGGGGGTTGTCTCTGGAGAATGGGCCAGGCCCCAGACCAGCACTTCTTTGGCCCAGTAACTGTGCCAGAATACTCGTGACATGTGTGTACAGTATGCGAGCGCAAATGGCGGACAGATTTAGGGGTTTGCTTTGTTTCCTCTCGCATTGTTTTCCACTGGTATCCAGGCAGCTCATGATCATCATATCACATTAGTGAAAAGATAATAAAAGCAAACATTGATATAAGCAAACAAACAGGCAGACACCTCATCAAATAAAGCACTTTGCTGTCTTGATTGTCATCTTCATTTGCAGAGCAGGGATTAGACACTGAATGCAACTGGACAAATGACTACGGGGCATTTTACTTATTCATCCATCACTTCACAATGATTTATTTCTGTTTGTCTATCAGCTGACAGAAGAAAAAAAAAGTTTTCTTTACAACTGTTTTGTTAAACATTTGAATACTGATGAATTTATTGGAAAAACTTTCAGGATTTCTAAAAAATACCAAAAAAAAAAAAAAAACGCGACTCATATTTTCTATGAATACCCTCTTTTCATGCCAACACCTCAACACACATGTCTCCTGCTTTACATAGGCCCAGCACATCTTGGCTTCATAACCATTTACTTAGTTGCACGCCACCACCTGGGAGGCTATTTATGTCTCTCTCAGGAGAGGACCCTGGTACGACTGCCAAACAAAACCCTCATATGAATTATCAACAATTTAATACACGGAAATTTAAGGAAATAGCTCAGATGCTCTGTATGATTTTATATTTGATTTTGGCATTAAAAGCAATATTAAGTGAATAAATCAAAAGTACGGGCTGAGTTGTAGGTTCTAATAAAACAAAGGGGGAAAAAAGACTACGGTGTGTAAAATCTTTGAGGTGCTCTCCTTTTTGTGCAAACGTTTTGCTCTCATATCTTGGAATATTGTATGTGGCAATCTGAATGTACAGCTTACTGTAATGAACTCATTTCAAGGACCATCATTCAGGAGAGTGAATGTAATAGTCCCCTAATATCAGTTATCACCGACAGGAACATCCATATCAGCTAATTACTTTTCATGGGGCCGTTGTAGATGAGAGGACACCAACCGTTATCGGTCTATGAAAGGAGAAGAACATTACATTTTTTTTCTTACTATTACAGTGGTCCAGTCATTGTTGCAGTCACTAATATGGAAAACGGCACATCGTGAGACGTTAATAAATCTCGTGTCACTCATCTTGTGCCTATTTTAAATTTCAAGAGAATATTATCAGTAGGGTGACCTTTAATTAAAGCTGGCATGCAAATAAGATGACAAGTCAAGACGAGAGTGAAATGTTTTGGATTTACCTTTGGGTGGCGCACAAATAAAACATACAGGGGAATGCTTTACTCATCAGGACCAGTTATTAGAAAGCCAGGAGATAAAAGCTTTCATTTCTACCCTCCATTGCAGTTTTCTGTCTGTTTTTTTCAGGTTTTCGGAAGGAGATGAAGCAGTGCATCCTACAAAATGAATTGTTAAATGACGTTTATGGATGGCATTGCACTTGCACTTACAACAACACACACACTTAATGGTTTACATCTAAACTTGGTAGAACTTTTTTGATAGAGAACCGAGCCACTCAGATAGGTGGGATCATTTCCCTAGTTGCCATGATGTCATTTCCAGGGGGCTTGGCTCGGAAGAAGATGGATAAAACTGGGTTCTAGTGAATGCTACTGGGCTAGAGTCCTTAAATCCTGACTACTTGGTCCGTAGCTCTGCAAGGTGATAAACCTTACATGTTTTGTGAATAAATGTTCAAGTTTGAGAAATGAATCGAATTCCTGCACCTAATTCTAATTTTCAATTGAATACGTATCTAACAGAGAGAATGTGTCACGCAAAGTTCAAAGCATTGAACTGTGTAAGACGCTCTGTTTACACAAGCTATTCGATGGAGATTAATCTTACTCCCCTCCTTTCTGAGGATCATTAGGGACTTTGCTGGTCTTGTAAGTTGGTTTGATCACAGAAATGTGCGAATTAGAGTTAAAAAATCCCTCAACTTTCAGTTAAAAAAGAAAGTTAAAATTTAAGACCATTTCTCAGTTTAGATTTGGTCTTTCTCATTGACGTAAAAGGCTTTCTTAAATCACAACGACCCTCGAGAGGGAGGGGAGAGAGTTTAATCTGCATGTGAGTTTGGCGTGCATAGACAGAGTTACTTGTGCAGTTTAAAGCTTGGAACGCCACACTATCCTGATTTAAACTGAAAAAGCTCTGTGGCTGGATTGTGAAACGTCTTTTACAACAGAAATACATGTCTAGTTGCTTTGTTTTTAAACTTTTATGATTCGCCATGTCCTGGATAACTCAGAAACTACACCAGGATGAAGCAACGTAGCACAAAGTCCATTAAAAATAGTGCCTCCTTGCTTCAGTAATACAAAAAGCATCTTGGGACAGTCTTTCTTTAGTCAAAGCAATATAACAGTTTGAGCAAAGTGGTTAGGTTGGACTGAACTTGTAGTTTTAAGTAGCTTTAAAACCTCATATTATTACCCTAATACAAAATTGTGTTTAGTTTGACTGTTGAATGAACTCAGTATAAAACAATTGTGAAATTCATACAACACAATAGAACCTTATCTTATAAATGTATACATTCACAGCTGATCTACTGATCTACTGGAGTTGTATTCACACATGTTCTTGTATTTACATAAATAGATGATCCAGTTCCTCCTCTTTCACACTGCGAGACATAAGAATTGACACCTTTATGCTATGCTGAACTTTGTGTGGGAAGACTTTATCACAGAGGCACTATCTTTAGAGAGAATGCACACCTTATGCCGTTGAATAGTTTGTTTGTTTGGTTACATCTGCATCCAAAAATGTTTGGTCATATACAGAATCTTTGGTCTTTTGGGTTAAATGGTGACATTTTTTTAATCTGCAACAACAACAAAACAAAAATCAACATTTTTGAAAGAAAACAAGAAAAGGCAAATATCATACATGACTGAATTTGTCCATGTCACTTTAATAAGAAGTCTTGATTAGGATTCGGCAGACATAGCATCCCGCATGCACAGTCTCTGCTTTGCTAGGCTTCAGATAACCTTTATCCTATAGGGCTTAATTAATGTCAGCCAGTCTGCTCTGCCTTTCAGAAGGAAACGACTTATTCTTCTGCCCTCATGAAGCCCAAATCCCTCTGTTTCACTGCTGAGGCCGGCTGCCTTGTTTATCCCAACTACAGGTACTGCACCCTATTAAGGCCAGCACTTGTTACAAGGAAAAGGTTGAATTATTTACCAACAGCAGAGGGGGAGGAAGACAGAGGGAATAAGAAGAGGCTTTCATACATGGATTATATTTTTATGTTGTTTTGTGGAGGTTAAGAACATGGCAAGGTTAATTATTCATCAATATTTAACACGGATGCTGATTATGAAAGAAAAAGGGGCATTTTGGAAGTCGGAAAGTAGAAAACATCAACACAGAGACGCGAGTAAATTGCCCCTAAAATATTATGCTTCAAATCTCTGATGGTAAATACCTCACACTCCGTGCTTTAACGGTAGGTAAGAGTTTTATCCGCCTGGTCATGCGTAAATAGACGAATGTTTTTTTTTTGTTAAATAGATACCAAGGGTGCTTATGCACAGTCTTCACCCAGGGCAAACTGTCTGCATTCTATCTGCATCTCAGCCTCTGTGCACAATACAACAAAACACACAGAAAACAAAAGGGAGCACAGAGGGGGGAGAGCGAACAGACAGACCAAACAATAAACTCAACCACAAGAGACAGAGTTTAACTTTGTGTGTATGTGTGCGTGAATCAGACAGGGAGACAGAAAGCAAGAGGAGGACGAGGGAGATGAAGACAAATGCAGAAGGGGAGAGAGACAGAGGGCGGCAGAGTAGAAGAAAGACAGAGGGAGAAATCAAATTTGCAAGAACATAACAAAAAGCTGTATCTTCGACAAAAGAGAACACACAGGGGTATTTGTCTAGCTGTCTGCACCAGCAGGATCCTCTGAAAGTTTATTAAACTAGAACCCTTCAAGAGGAGGCAGAGAGTAGTAAACTATACTTCTGGGGAGGGAAAGAGAGAGGGAATGAGGGGAGGAGAGGGTTGAAAAAAAAAATAAAAACCTAGCTTTTCAGCCTCTGTCTCTCAGAAATTCTTTTATTTCAGCCATGCATTAAGTAACCTCCCCACTGAGTTCTGCTCCCCTTCCTGGTGTGGATAAAGCCGTCCCTCGGGGGAGCCGCTGGTAATTTCCAGCTTCGCCAGAAACTCAGGTATTAGAAAAGACCGCTCGGGGACCTGCCACAATATACTTTCACAATTTCAGGCGCTCTGAAAAAAAGAAGGGAGCCCTTCCCTTCCAGCCTATACCCCCACCCTCCCTGCAAAGCCCCTCGAGGGTCCCCAGTTCAAATTTCTGAAGTGCATACAACGGGTGTACGTGTGGAGGAGGAGAGCAGGTGGTGGTGGGGGGCCCGCGGGACTGAGCACCAGCAATAGAAAATCCACTGCATCGAAAAAGAAAAAAGCATTTCCTCTCTGGTCTGGCAGGAGTGCCTTTTTTCCCCTGGCTCCCACCAGAGGCTTTTTACAAAACATGTGTTGCTGACATGTTGACAGATTGCTCAGTGAAGTGTTAGGCGCATGCACACGGCTGGCCATTTAGGGGGACATGGCTTCCTACCCAACATCCTCTACCTGAGGCACCATCTTTTATACATCATCCCCCAAAGAAAAAAAAAACAAAAAAAATGAAACAATAAAAGGTAAAGGAGTTGCATCTTTTGTGCGGGTAGCAGAATATCATAAAGCAGAGCGAGGCCACGTATAATGCTGCCTTAGCTAAACTGTGGTGATGGGGAGGAGCAACGGAAATGAGACGGAGGAGGAGGGGGTTCAGACAGGATATACAGAGATAAAACACGAGGTAAGGGGAAAAAAAGAGCTTGAGGATAGAAGACTGATATGTTTATGTACACCTGGTGAGGTTGTCAAACCAATAAAAAAAAAAAAATCAAAATATAAATCACTACACCTCCTCTGCATCTCCCCATGTTAAAGCTACCAATAGCAGGTGGGAGGATGAAATCGGATCAAAGGCCAGCATCCAGATCCAACTTCTGCTCCTATCAGTGTATCGACAGCACACGTCTTAATCGCCCTGCGGCTCAAAAAGTGCTGCCGTGGCAACAGGATGGAAATGGGGATCATAATGTATTCATGGTGCTAGCGACCTGGGGGCTGCGGAGTACGGTCTCTGGGGACTGCACTTTACCCAGAGCCAGACGTGTCTGGGCAAAATCGTTCCACACAGGACAGCAGATGAATACTGAGGAGCCATGACAGAATAGAGGGAGGGCAAAAAAATAAAAAAAAGAATGAGAGAAGAGTGGAAGATGATAATAAAAAACAGCAGCAGACAAGATATTTTTATGTTAGCGGTAAACAATGGATGATAAGCATTGCCGAGGACTATAATACAGCAACTTTTAATCTACAGTAAGCATGGGTACCTGTATTCTCAATCATCATATAGAAGTTTTTGACTCTAGATTACAACATTTATTTTTGTTTCCTTTTATTTCTCCTGTAAACCATTCTTTTGCTGCAGATTCGGAGTGATACTTTACATGAAACAACATTTAAACTATGCGATTGTGGGCTAAATTCCACCGTTTCATTCCAACAACTGTGCAAAAGCAAAAGTAAAAGTACCCATTTGTCTCTAGTATTAATCTGAAACTTTACCACACCAAAAATCAAAGATCTCAGGTGGGGGAGGAAAAAAAGAAAAAAAAAGAACTGAATGTGATTGTTGGAAAGGGGCTTGCTGGGATGAGTGACTCTACCTTGAGGAGCTTGATGCTGCTTGACCAGGTGGGTGATTGGCTAGGAAATAAATTGCAGAGGAAATTGGTCCAGATTACCAGGGCCACAAAGAGACATGGCCCTTTGGCCACAGGCGAAGATGGATAAATGGACAGATGAGTAAATGAACAGAGGAATAGAAAGAAGAAAGACTGATGGGCGGGCAGTGGAATGGTTCGGGCGAATTGAGTCCAGATCCAAACCAAAAGCTTCTACCTTCTTTAAATGCTTGTATCAGAGATACATCTTGCTTTTTTTCCCAGGCTGAATGTGATGCACTAATGATCTCCCTCTCTGCTACGCACACGCATGCACACACGTATGAACACGCACCAAGACACGCACGTTTACAGCCTACTATACACCTGCAAAAAAATGCTCACATGTGCAAACAAACAAACACTAAACTATAGCCTGACCTGCTTTCCCTCAACAGGAGGGCAGCTACAACAGGCACCATGCCAGGTAAACATCCTCAAGCCTTGTGCACTCACTGCAGAGGGTAAAACTCAATGCTGGAAACACAAGGAATAGTCAATTATGTTTAGAACTGGAAAAAAAAAACATTCTCAGAATATATATTTCTCCTGCTGCATTTAGAGCAAAACAACGCAACTTTTGCTGCATTTTTATATCAAGGCTTCGTTTGTAAAAGAAAAGTCATAATGCTTCCCCCTAGAGGAGACGATTCAAATATATTAAGTCTTCCAAAATGAGCGGATTCACCTGCAGACTGCAGTGTGTCCTGTGCTAACTATCCTCCACACGTAGCACACCCTCAGGCATCCAACCTAGGGCCACAGTCAACTCCCCGCTCTGTCTTTCCTCCTTCCCTTTAGCAGACAGGTTTTTTCGACTGCTAAGCTCCAACACGGACCTCTGTGTTTGTGATGACTGTGCAGCGTAATCAAGGCAGAGTGAAAAAGGGACGAAGGAATGATGAAGGAGGGCAAGAGAAGGAGTGTGAGGAAAGACGAAGTGGTGGAGAGAAACAAGGACATCAACAACATGTTCTCACAGAGAGATGACCCCTGGCCATCCTGAGGCATCTGGTTTATCTGGCTGTCTGGGTAAGCCCCGCACACACCTAATGACTCCAGACCAGTCTATGTCCCATAGGTTTTTTTTTTTTTTTTTTATCCAGGATTACGGATGGGGAATGACAATAGGTTGGTAAACTACTGAGCAGCATATCTAAGAGCTCATATCGGACAAGGCGTTCTCCATGATGAAAAGAAAAGTGTTGAGTTGAGAACAAGGCTCAAAGTTACTGAGAAGCTACAACATTCATTTCTGGTTTCAATCAAACACGATTAATTGACTTTTTATTATTTTTTTACACTACACGTTTAAGACACCAACAATATTTTTTGTGTTGTTCTGATTTATTTGCATCATAAACAGTGTAAACTGATGGCCAAGTGTATCTATAACTTTGAAATGTGCATAGTAATGGGGGCCAACATGGAGATGCAGTTTGGACTCTGACCTCACTTTTTCCCTTCACGTTGCTTGGCACAGATCTCAGTCTTCTGCGGTAGAGATTAGTAATCATCTGGGGTCTTCATATTGATGGCCAAGCTCAGCTTGTTTGCATATTTGCAGGCCTCAGAGCCCAGTCGCCTGAGGTGAGAAGCAAATTACATTTCATCTTACCCCCACGCACACATCTCTATCACGCTTTCGATTTCTATCCCCTCGTTTTCTCCTCTTTTTTTTTTTTTTTCCCCAACCTTGTTTCTCTTAACATGCTGATCAGTCAACTTGCGGTAAGCATCCTAGCCTGCCCTGGTTGCATCTGAGCAGCAGTCTCATTTGGATAACATCATCACAGCGTAATCTTGTTGGAGAGAGCAATCAGTTTACTTTGGAATTAGGTATTCCGTTGGCAGACCAAGAGAGAAGGAAGGCTCACAGGGTTTAAAGGATGCAAACGAAAGCATGCTCTCCAGAATACAGTCTTGAGCCTGATTGGGTGATAACAACCCACACAAGCTCCATGTGAGAGTAATGAATGGCCAATGGGAGGCCTGAATAATAATGCAATTGGATTAAAATCCAATCACAAGATGGTTTTGTCTGTTGACTTTGTTTGTGGGGTATGTTCAACAAACCAAGTTCATGATTAGAAAGATGCATCAGGCTTTGACTGGGGGCAGATAATGTTCTAATATAAAGATTACCAATCTGTTTACTATGGTGCAATTTTTTCTTAGCTGTCAGTCAGTCATGACTGATGTTGTTGATTTGATTTTGGTATACATGCATTGCTTGCAGAATGAGCCTAACAGCCAGATGAAGTGTTAGTCTAAATAGATTTTCTTAGCTGTGTTAAATCAGCGGCTTAGTTAGAGAATGGCTGCCACAGGTGGCAGGTTACTATTAAATCAAGGATTTTAATGTCCCAGTTTATCGCGGAGACATGCACCAAGCTGGCACACTCTGCCGCTTTCACAGAATTCCTGTCTCTTGTTGGGGGGTCATCTCTTCAGAGAGGCTTTCTGATCAACTCGATTGACTCCTCCAGTATGATTGATCAGTCAGACAGGTTGGAGGCAGAATAGATTAGATGACCTTTACATTCTAAGTGAAGCGGTTTGCGCCACCGTTTGCTGCTTTTAACTTGAGGAGGGCATTTTAGTGTTACCTGAGAGCACGGCTTTGCTGTCAAATCATTTCATTCTGTACCAACACATGCTTTTCCCTTTGGCAAAGCAAAACCCAGCTGGTGGCCTTGGTGACCTGAAACGACACCCATCCTGCCCATAAAACTAAATTTATGAACCCAACTTCCAGTCTGAAAATGGCAATTAGCACTAAAGAACAAGATGTGTTTCTTTACATCATGTCTTTCCTTCAGAGTGGTAGACTGTAACTTCCCTTCTCAAGTATAGGACTGACTGTTCCACAGAGTCCCCATAGCTGCAGACCCCACCCAAACACTACCCCCTAGCCAACAAAAATAACCCCTGGGAGGGGGAAAGGATAGGGGGAAATGTTGAGTCGGCGATACCATGGACCCAAAGCTCCTAACCACAGTGGCTATAGCAGGATGCCGTCACAGCTGGCTCTGTTTCTTCCTGTGGGTCTGCTCCGCAGAGCTCAGCCTGTAGGGAGACATAAACCTGTCGGACTGGTCACTCTTTCCACCGCCCTCCATCTCCCTCCTTCCTTTCCTCCCATTACTAGTGAGTTTGGCAAAATCCATCTAAGGAAAAAAAACCCTATGGGGATCAATGTGCAGTATATTTCCATTCAGACACAAGTAAAATCTTTTCAAAACTTTTTCATTAAAAAGTATTGATGAACATAATTCAAAAACCTGTAAATGTTTCAGTTAGGTGTCTGCAAAGGAAGTTGATGGGTGGCTTTTTCTCCATCCAAACGTATGTTATAGTATTTTTATTACCGCTCTTGATTTGAATCCTAATTCCCAAATTGTCACATTTAAACATTTGAACAGAATCACTTGGCATTGCCTTTCAATGTATGAGGTAGTTCTAAAAGAGAAATCCCAAACCATCTAAAACAGATGCAATAAGATTGGATTGAGTTAGTTTCATGTGCTGTGTGGTCTCTTTGGTGACGTAACTGCTGTGGGTTGCATCCGTTTGGTAACAGCAAAGAGAAATATACTATTTAATGTGTGGTTAACACACTAAATTGTTTTAAAGTGTAAACCATAATTTCCTAAAAAATAACCAAGTTCTTTTCTTCTGCCAAAATACAACCATTTAGCATAAATGTAAAGAATGACATTTTGAAGATAATAACATAACTTAATCTTAAAGAGGTGGTATTTCAATATGAAAGTGCAAAATCAGGTGAGGGATTGGTAGATTACAATAGGTAAACATGTTTTTATCATCAAATTTTGGAATACAAATTATTATAAAGCTACTAAGTGTTTGTCCAGCTCACTATTTGATCCATGTTAAAATAAACAAGAGCTAGTTAATGTGATATTTTGTCAGTAGAAATTTGAAAAACTGGCCACTGGTATATATAAAAAACAAATGCATTTTAAATTATAAATTACAAAATAGAAAAAAAATTCAAAACATTATGAAAGTGAACTGTGCATTAAGATAAAAGAGAAAAAAAAACCAAATGATATATCAAAACGGATATGTCAAAAACCCTGAATCTAGAATAATCATTATTTTTTTTAAATACATTTTTCTTTTTCTTTGTGTCTTTGTCTGCATCAGCTTCATCATTATTCTGGTGAGCAATCCCACGTTTGAAACCGAAAAAAAAAAAGAAAATCATTTGAATTCTGTGGACCCAGAGGAGAGTGAGAAAAACCCAGAGGTAAGATCCAAGCTCGCTCTCCATGCCCTTCTGCTAGCTGCCTACCTGATAAACATCTCCGTAAGCTGCCTGGTACTTTAGACTGGCCAGAGAAGTAACAATTGAGACCCTTTTTTGTTTTTTACTTTTTTTTCCCTTCTTTGTCTTCTGAGCCACCACACATAACCTGTCTGGCATTAATGATGCTGTTAATAAAATGCAGCTGGTTCACGGGTGGATTTGCCTGGCAGGCTCTGTGCCTGTCCTTCTAAGAGATAAGCCCACTGCTGGCCTTATCTACCTCCCACAGCCCCACCCAGCAGTGCCGAGCAGTGGACACACAACCAGTCAACTCATCACCGGCTAATTACTACCCCTGACTGCCTCACAAAACAGGCCTGGACTCACATTGCCGCTGCTGAGACGGTCTTGCTCCTACCTTGAATGCACCCATGGCTTTTTCTCCCCCTTTATTTATAAGTTCCCGTCTCAGCACATTCCGCTTGTCACTCCTGTCTACTTTTGGCTACTTCTAAATTTTATCAATCTCAACTGTGACCATTTCTTGTGGAATGCAGTTGAGGAAAACGTTGCTGCAGTTTCATTGTGGGCGGTCAGGTAATTATTCCATGTTCTACGCATCTCGGAAAGGACTAATTGCATTTACGTTACAGTTTCTCCGTCGGAGCTTAAGCCGTTTGTGAGCTGGAGTCTGTTCAATCTCATGGCTTCAGCCGAGAAGCCGAAGTCACTTGTGCTACAGAAGGAGGGAGCGGTTTCTTTTATTCAATTGTTTTCCACTTCCACGAGCGTGTGCCAAGGGGGAGGAAAGCGCCGGCTTAACACGCTCTGCAATTCAACACGGCCAGACGCAGTCCTATTAAGATTTAATGTGCCATTCTTCTGCTTGTGCCGCTGAAAAAAGACTTGCAGGCTGAGAAAGAGAGTGAACAAAGAGCAAGCCGAGCCAGGGCCAGGGAGAGATGAGGAGTGCATAAGAAACCGAGACAACCGCTCCGTGGGCCGGCCATTGTCATACAGCTAGTCAGTACTTTAAATTGTATGCTAAATAGAGGGGGAGAACAGTGTTTTCACCTGCAGCGTGGAGTTCCGAGAGCAGGACATGACATTATCTGGTTTTTGTCCACATCCCCGCTATTGTGGCTACCTACTTAAGAAAGAGGTCAACTGGATGAAATCCCAGCATGTCTCGAGTCTCTTAGGTGATGAATTATGTGTCATCTAAAATGCAAACTGCAAGCACGCAGGTGCTGCGAGGGAGCATGTGTGCGTGCGCTCGTTAATAAGTGTGTATGCATGTGTTTGCATGCCTAAGCACATGACTGATTAAACAAGCAAACACGTGAGGGACAGACTGTGTTAGATCGGGGGGGGGGGGCGGTTGTGAATGTGAGGAAGAGTTGCAGTGGCGGTGGCTAATGTCATTTGTGCCTTAAAGACACAAGCACAAGCAAAAAAAAAAAAAAAACTCTCCTCTTATTATGATTGTTCCTCTGCAGAAAACGCAGCCCTCGTCTGACAAAGACCAATAAATACTTTATACAGTGCATAATGCGTGCTGTGTGTGAAGCACAGGGGAAAGAGAAAGAGGGCATCCTCACGAGGGCATATGCTTTGAATTCCTAATGACACTCCTGTTAATGTAACTGGCACTGTTGCAAGAGGAAACATACAGGGAGGCTTTGCCATGCCGTCAAACATCTACTTTAATATTACCTTTATTTTCTTCTGCTTCTTTACCTCTTGGTCTCTCCGTACCTATTTTTTTCCCTTTTTTCCCAAAGTACCCCCACCTCAGCCCAAACACACACACACGCACGCTCACACAAAAACACATAGACAGGAAAGACTCTAGCCCAATTGTGAGAGCTCACTCTAGCATGAGGTCTCTTTTCAGTGGCTGCGTTGTGCCAGAAGTATTATCCCCTGACCGCCTCTCCTTCTTTTCAAAGCCTTGTAATCAGTGTGCTGCTCTTTGCACCGGGATGTCGCAAGACACCCCAGCAAAAAAAAAAAAAAAAAACACACAGCAGAATTCCTGATGAACGGCGGCGGCTCAGAGTTCGACTAATCAGGTCTTGCTCGTGTCGCTCCCCTCTTATGTGCAAGCCCCTTTTGAAGCAAATAAAGTCGACACACTTTGGCACATTCTTCTTGACAGCCACAAAGCAGCTGCTGGATCAATACGCAAAGTTAGCTGAAAAGAAAAAAAATATATATATACATATATAAATATATATATACAACCAATAAAAATCTGCTGGAAACAGTGTAAAACACGTACTGCCAGACTTGTTCAGAGCTAAGGTTATTAGTAAATATTTCCACGTTGCTGACCAAAAGACTTGATGTAAATGAATACAGACACTTCAAACAAACGTATTGTGGCTGGGAATATAGAGGGGAAAAACATATCCCTGTTTTTTTTTAAGTGTTTCTGGATCCCCACTGCAAACAGAGACCTCATATTTGTCTAAATAATTCCAATCAAATTAGCATCCCCTGCATTGTGCTGGGATATTATTGTTTCTCACCAAGTATTAGTGTTTCATTTGTATTTTTCTCATAGATCTGAAATGCTTTTTTATTGAAGCTGAGAGCTTTCTGCAGTATCTGGAGGGATGCGGAAAGGGGAAATCTACATAATATAAATCCATATATGGCCCAGTTATCTGTCTCTGTTTTGCTGTTGCAACCCTCTCTGATTGATTCCTTTATCTGAGGGAAGCAGAAGACATGCTCTGTTTGCTCGTGCAGTGGCCGGCAGGAAAACAGAGAAAGACACTTATTAAAAAGGTCATCTCACAGAGGGTTAAAATAGCAGGGCATGGATCTCTCTGGGGGGAGCAGCCGTGCCCCCTCCTCTAGTGAAGGACACAAGAAAAGGTGTTGCTCTGGGGAGCTGGACCCATAATGAAAGAATAGCCACTAGGCTGACAAACCATTTGTGTGCACTATGAATTCAAATACCATCAGAGAAACAAAAAATGAAGACGTGACGGGGTGAGACTGAGTGAAAATGCAATCTTTTGAAATAAAGTCTGAGTGAGAGGTGTTATTTTTATTTACAGTGTGGGCTAGATTGTAAACACGGGGAAATGAGACTAGGACAAAAGTATTTCTTCGGTGAGTGGGTTCAGAGGCGGTTTGCCTTGCCTACCACTGCAGTTTCATATCAAGCAAGCGAACATGTGTCGTGCCAACGGAGAACAAAAGTCAAACTTCGGATGGTGTTTTCTTTCTTTGTGAAGGATCTTAACAATGCAAGGGAGTCCAGACAATTCAGAGACAATGAGATAAAGCGTTTGTGAAATGTTTTTGGAAAGGCCTGTGGAATAGCTATGCCTCCAGCCTCCTGTCTCCTCCCCAGGGCAGCCTAAAGCCCTGTCGGCAGGATGCTGATCCCCACACGGAAACCTGATCCGCAGCCATCCTGGAGCCGGAGGGATGGGGAGGGAGGGGGGGTGTCGGGGAAGAGCTCTCCCCCCACAAAGCCCCCTCACTTCTGCCCCAGAGTTAAAGGGGTGCTCTGGGGGAACATTCTTCAAGCCCTGCCCCAGCCAGCCTCCACTCTCAACTCTCTAGGGGAGCATTCTTCCAGCCCTGCCCTAGCCTTCACTGGAATCTCCTGGGGAGCATTCCTGAAGCCCTGCCCCAGCCCAAGACGGGCTCCCTGGGGACGCATTCCTGCAGCACTTTCTCTCTGTTTCCCTCTCCCCATCTCCCTCCTTCTCCCTTGCTCCCTTTCTCAGGCTCTCGCCTTCCTCCGCAGTCCAGCATTAGTGCGATCAATAGCACCGATCGCATCGGGGACACCAGGCAATCCATACCTATGCACTCCCTTAGCGCACTGCAGTGGTCACAGCTTAAGTGCATGGAAAGGTGTTATACCTCTGATAGACGGGGGGGAGACAATGGCCAACATTGATCGAGGTGGCATGTAACATCTTTCTCTTTCTTTCTGTCTGTTGGGCGTGGTCGATGAGCGGTTCAAATGTGTTTACACTTTATTTAGTTTGTTTTGTCTCACTGCTGTCGATGATCCTTTTTTATTGTAGCATAAGGGAGAAGTTTAACGAAAACCAGAAAACACACACGAGGTAGTGCGGCGATGCCTGCTTTCTAGAGTTGCACTATAGGCTTATGTGCTATTAGCTGAGAGAAAAGGAGACGATTTCCTTCAGCGAGCAAAGCAAACCTCCAATATGTGGATTGGTTCCAGTCAAGCTTTGCAATTTGTTTACTCAAAATAAAACATTTAAAATTGTAAAAAATTGGGGGAGTATAGCAGGTGCTGGTGGTTGATTAGAAAATGGTTCTAATAAAGCATCCATCTGCGAGTAGAGACTTGATGTAAGGCTGATTAATCGGTCATGGATGTCTACATAATGCCACATAGGAAATCTCCTTCGATATTCCAGAGAATACACAAACATGAGCAAACACACACACACAAACACACACACATTCAAAGTACTTAGTATGCCATCTAGAAGTTTCTTTTCTCCCACTGTGTTTGAATGCTAATAGAGTGTTTCTGCACAATCACAATACCCTAATGGCAATTAGATTCTTTTGTTTAGTTTCCACAGGGGCTCTTATCCAAACTGCGTTTTTTTTTTTCATCATTGAGCAATTAAGAGTTATTTGTCCATTAGATTGACATTTATAAAAGATGGGCTTTGTTGCAGTAAAAAAAACGAGGCAAAGTCAGTCATGACCATACTTAAACGTTGCAGAACAAAAAAAAAAACCTTTTTCCTATCAGTTACAAAATATTTATATTATTATTATTAAACTGTGCTAAATGTGGTATCTCACTGGGCTTTGACTGCTGGCAACCAGTTGCCAAACAGAATTCAAAAAGAAGTCTCTAACGTGTCTCAAAATATTTGTAACGATTCTTAATTTCCTTGCGTGTCTCACAAAGATGGACCACCTTGTCACTTTAATACTGAACCATAAAACAATTTGTGCAACATATTTTTTTCTCAAAATGGGCAAAGATTTGTTGCAGGTGTCTTCAATCCATCTCAATAAATTTTCTGTAAATTTTAGAAATGTGTTTTTTGACATGCATACAGGGATTCTCTTAGGACAAAATATCCAGATCTGTAGCAACAGATGATTTTTGTCCTAAAAATCAACTGTTGACTAATGATACTTATTTTAAAAACTGGTCTAAATCTACTTATCATAATTTTTAGAGTATACTTTAGTAGATAAAATTATAAATGAGGAAGCAGCTAATGCCGGGTTCACACAGCAAACAATTTGTGGCCCGTTTTTGCCCTTCCGACAATCTTTACTTGAATTATTGTGATGGCTCTAAAGATATTCTTATCAGATATTCCTGCCATGTATGGTATGTATATAGTGATCTAGTTGGCTCGGATGGACATCAGGACCGCTCCAAACTTAAATCAATTATATTCAACATATTGGATTATCTTGGCTCAATATCCCAGCGTGTGTGGTGTTCCTTGAGAATAAATGAGCATGCATCCTGTTGAATGTGACGTATAGACTGCAAAAACTGTCTTTCTAACCAAGTTTTAAAATCTTATATCCAGGCAAAAAGTCTTTTTGATCTTGTTTTGAGACTGATTTACTAAACAAGAACTGATTGTGTCAGAATATTATTCTTGTTT
>JAUBOC010000078.1:10256302-10271851 GCA_032275365.1 Anablepsoides cearensis | reverse complement strand
ACACACACACACACACACACACACACACACACACACACACACACACACACACACACACACACACACACACACCAGCATATAAAATGTTTCCACCTAGTTTCTCAGACCGGGGGGGTGGGGGAGGTCACGTGACTCTCTGCGCCCCATTCCATCAGACGGCTCAAGTTCCGACCAGCAGCGTCTTTTTAACACATCCAGATGTTTTAGCCAGCGCCGCGCTCCACTGTTGCTCCCCTTCCCCTTCAGTAATCTGATTTTTGTTGTTCTTGCTGTTGTTGTTTCAACCCACACCCTGCCTTTACACCTCAACTGTCACCACAACATAATCACAACTGATCAGCTTTATCCCCCCCTCTCCCGCCCCCCCTCGCTGAAAGTCGTTTTCATGCGCAACACAAGAGGAAGAAACATCCAAAATGCGTAAAAGCGAAGAAAATGAAGAACAGTTAAGAGGCTACAAAACATGCGCCCTCACATCATCACACTCGATCTTCTCGGAAAAATCAAAATGAGATAATAAAAAAAGCACAGATGTTGTTTTTTTGTTGTTTTTTAAAGAGAGCCAGGCTTCTCACTTACCTTTCAGAGATCTTGGTTTAGCTTGCTTGCGGCGCGACATCCTATCAGAAAAAAACAGCTGAAGTTGCTCAGTTTCTGCCTGATGATTTGTCAATTTGCTTTTTTTTTTTTTTTTTCTAAAATTCCCTGACCCAAATCGCGGCTGCCCTTTTAACCATTACAGGGATTGAAGATGAAAAAAATAAAAAAAATATTAATTAAAATGAAAAAAAAAAAAAAAAAAAAAAAAAAAAACACCGATAGATGCCAACTTAAGCCGCGCGCGGTCCGGACACCCGAGTTTGTTGTTTATTTTTTTCTGTGTGTGATGTTCCAAAAATCCAATTAGCCCGATCGCTTGGTCGTATACCGGGAAAAGTGTGAGAATATCCCGTCACGCGCGTCCATTCTCCGGGAAAACATTCACGCGTGGACGCACGATACTCGTTTGGAGATAAAAGCGGAATATTAGTTTTTCGCTTCTCATCTCAAACGCATCCGTGTGAGGAAAGACATCAGCAAAACGCTTCCTGTGAGAGTGCAAAAAAAAGAGGCAACAAAACCCCCCTAAAAAAGAAAAAAAGAGGAAAATAATAATGACACTTTTCACTACATATCCAACCTAACAGCATGAAAACTATTGCAGACTCTTCCTTTTTCCCACCGCAGTCAACTAATCATGAATTAGGTTCGGAATCTGATCTGAGTCTACGTCTAAATTGCTCTTAAAAAGAGGATGAAGAAGCAGAGAGAAGATGGAAGCTCCCTCCTCATCACAAACCTGCAAGGTCTTGGACTGCGCTGTCGCTCCGGTAGTCCACATAATAATGGAAAATGGAAGCAAGGCCCCCAAAGCCATCAGGATGGCTCCAGAGGGGGCCCCTACCCCGCAGGGACTCGCTCTGTACGTAATCACTGAGGAAATCATTGTCAGCCTGCCTGCACTCACACACAGACAGAGAGGCATGATTAAAATCCCGGGGATCGTGGCAAGATGCGGATAGCTGGATCCGCCGGTTTCCTCGGATCCGGAGTCGAACTCTAAACCCAGAGCCGGGCTCGCTCACCCTGGCGTCTCCTCTGCCTCAGCTCGCCGTCGGCCACTCTCGGTCTACGGCAGACGGACTGGTCCCCCTTCTGGTAGAAACGCTTCAGCAGAGAGACATTTTCTGAGCGGCTGTTGACATACATGGATGTATTGGCATGAAAATACAGAGAGATGTTAGGAGTTCATATTGACGTGGATCTGAATGCTTATTGCCTAATTTTTATTGATCAAGTTTGGTCTGGATTTTATCCAATTTATGACATGAAAGAAAAATAAAAGCTTTTTATTTTTTTCGATTATATTTTTGTTTATTATTTTGTATGTAATCCTTCTTACAATTTCAAAACTTTCTTTCTTTCTTTCTTTCTTTCTTTCTTTCTTTCTTTCTTTCTTTCTTTCTTTCTTTCTTTCTTTCTTTCTTTCTGTTTAAAACTGACAAACAGCAAGTTTGCATATTGAAATTTATTTTTTTTGGAAATTCTGAAGTGGTCACTCATCTTAATTTCTTGTACTCTTAAACAACGTATTTTTTTAAATCCTAAAATGTTAAAAATTGTGACCCCTTCATTTTATTTATTTCTTTTTTGAAGTTTTCTTATCGTGTTCTCACATATAATATTTCCTACATTGATCAATTTCAGCTCAAAGGCTGATTAGACACAGCGATTAGATTATATTTTTTCTGATGCCTAATATTGTGTGCAGTTTAGAGTGGAGTTTGAATTTTGTAAGGTTTCAAATTAAACATATTTTGGTTGTAAGTTCTGTTTCTTTGTCTGAAACAGTAGCATTGTTGGTGCTTTATGACTGTATTTATAGTTTTGTGAACATGTGTTTTCTTTTCTTTTTCCCTTTTCTTTCTTTTCTAACACTTCTGGAAAACACTCTCACCTGCCTGTGGATGCCCCCCCACCCCTCGCAGACTAATCCCACCATGTGAAAATGAGATCCAGAGAGGAGTCCTGCAGTGGGCTTCTCACTCTGCTCTTTTCCCCTCTGCAGGCTGGAGTTAGCCTCTGCCAGAGGCCCCATCTTTAAAAAAAAAAAAAAAATCACAGGCATGCAACAGCTTTTCCCCACTTTCAGTGTTTGGACTGATGAAGCCAAATGTAAAAAAAAAAAAAAGAAGAAGAAGAAAAGGTTTTGCCTGCAGACCTATTGGGAAGGATAGAAACAGTCAAAAGGGCAACTCTATAGACACAAAAAGGAAAATTAGCAACCACCTTTGATAGCCTTTACTTTGGACAAATCTCATTTTGTCACAAAGAAAATTTGCTATAAAAGTTAACTATAGCTGTAAAAGTTAATGATGTGAATATGTATTAACCCCGCTCTTATTCTATAGGGTGTTGCTGTTCTCCTATTTGGAGCTCATAATGGGTTTATATACCATTAAAGACTTGTAAAGTAATCAGCATGCATGCAGAAATGTAAATGCAATGGAAATGTTAGAGCTACAGTAAAAGGGAAATCATATAAATTGTTCTTTTATTTAAAAAATGTTTTGTTTTTTCAATCCCCTGATCAATAATAGGCATGAGATTTGTAAATTTATGACCTACTTATGATGTGAGTGTTTTACATTAGTTTGCTCAGTTTGCACCTTTGTTTTATTGTTTTATTGTTTTTCTTTTTTTACTTTCTTTAAAAAAAAATCCCCTTATACCCACATGCTGCCGTGAAAATGTTTGCGAAAGATCAATAAACGCAAGTGTGACACAGATTGACACGACGCGCTTTGGTAAACCCGGCGCCCTCACAAGCTACAGTAAAGGCGGTAAACACAAACATGTAAAACATCTATTGCTAGGTGCTCGGATTCTGTCAGGAGGTCTCAGCTGCCTTAAAAACTTCAATGTTAACAATTGCTCCAAAGTTCCCACTCGGTGTCTCAGCGCTCTGTCAGACAGATCTCCCAAAGTTTTGGCACCTTACCCCCCTCAAACCTCCAACACACACACACACACTCCCTCCATATCACTTGAATACACTCAAACACAAACAAACAGTGCTCTGCAGTCCTCCAGGGCTCTTTGCTACTTTCATTAGTGACAAAGCAAGGCCTGACTTGACTCAGAGCTCTCACAGTTGTGTCTCTAAGTAAAAGTGCGCTCTTCTTTAGAAGTTTTTTTTTCCTCCTTTTTTTTCTTCTTCTTCAAGTATAGTTCCAAACCTCATGTGAAAAATGTTGCTCATGATGCTCCAAAAAACTGCCTGACATGACTCTTTTCCCTCAGGGATAACCTTATAAATATGGAAATAAGAATCAAATACACATTTTTGGGAGCAAATAGGCACAAAAAAATGAAAAGGAAAAAAAAAAATCAACAAAAATGTTTTCTTTTGTCTCACCTCTGCAGGGTAAGCAAAAAGGGAGCCATTCTCAGACCCACATTTGCTTAAAAAACAACAACAAGAAAAAAAGAAATTCCTATCAGTGCGTGTTTTATATGTTTCTGAAAAACATCTATTGATTTGTCTGCTTTTTTTTTTTATAGTCGTTCGCATTACAAGTGAAAGCAGATCTCTAATTGTGTTGTCCTTCTGTGGCTACCCGTTGTTGAGATGTTATTGAACATGAAAAGTCAAAGACTTCTCAGAGAATTTGCAGTAAAACTGAGCTGAGACATCTGGCCGTTTTTTTTTTTTTTTTTTTCCTTTTTATTCTGTTAGACCTTGAGACGCCTCACCAAGAAAGTCTGTGCCGCAGCATTAGAGGTTTCAATCTGCCTCTCAGCAGGGTGAAATGTTCCCTCGGTGGAATTCGAGGCCCTCGGGTGTTGGGTTCCTCCAGCAGCTCTTCCTGACCTGTGCCCCTGCTCACCCTCTGTTCATTTGGCTCTGAAGACTCATTGTCATAAAAGAATAAACATATTTAAAAAAAAAGAAGTAGTAAATGAAGTTTAAAATTCAGAGAAAGTTTTAATCCCAAACAAAGTGCCTCCTGCAGAAATAATAATCACTGTAGGCTATTTAGCTGAATCGTCGGAGACATGGTGAAAAATGGTGGCTTGAAAGCGCGGTCGGTCAATTACGCTCGTTAGAATAGGGCAGATGCACAGACATGCATGTGCACCGAGCACACACACACATTTGACTTGCCTCATTAAAACCCATCCAACTACTGAAACTCAGACATGTGAATGTTTCCCTTGAGGAGCGGGGCACGTTCATTTTGAGAAAGGCAAGAAGACTCAACTTTTTTTTTTTTTCGTTTTTTTTTTTTCTCCTTTCCTTGCTTATAATTACAGAGATTGCTGGAATGCATGACCCTGGAAGAAGGCTGGGTCCTGAGAGAGTCCAACAGAAGCATCACCATCTTCAGTTTTGCTCTCCATTGTGAGTCTCCCCAGTTGGATGCCACCCACACCAGCCATGAGTGAGGTCGAAGTACCCTCCCCCGAGGCTTTCCACTCTGCTCCAACAAGCCAAACTCCTGAGGCTGAGGAAGAAGAAGAAGAGAGAGGAAAAAAGTCAAGATCACGAGCGACTGAAAACATTGCCCTCTGAGCACAGAGATGTTCTCTCACAGCAAACTGATTAAAAAAAAAAAGAACAAAAATTACATGGAGAGCTAACAATCACAAGGCATCAGAGTTGGCAAGCAAGGCGTGAGTTCTGCTTTCCAACTTCGCTGTTATCCAAATTGTCGAGCAATTAGACTTTGGAGCAAGAAATTATCATATGTATGTGATCCAAACAAACACTGTGTCTTTCTATATCAAAATATTGAGCAAAAAAAGAGGAAAAAAAATAGAAGCGATGCTGAGAACATGAAGCAATAATTTAAATTTGACTGATAGCGGGCCTTGGAGTCAGCGTCCTCGCAAATGAAAGAATGTCACGGACTAGAGGAAAGCAAGTGGTCATCGTCCACAGTGACCTTCCAGCTGAATATCCACAACTTCCATCTTCCCAAGCCAAGGAGCCCCACGGAGCAAATCCCAAACCAGGTCATTAGCACAGTGGTGTCACCAGACAGCAGATCACGGGCCAGAGAGGGAGTGAGAGGAGGGGACTCCTGGCACCGCGGCGGCTGCTGTGCGGTTTGACATTCAGGCCTGGCTGATCTATGGGGTTGGGGAGATAGTGCCCTTGCTTTGGGTCTTCGTGAGGGGGGAAGATCCTGGCAGATTCTGCCCCCTTTACTTACTCAATCATAAAAACTAAGGTCAAGATGTTAGACTCACATATACATGATGCTACAGATGTTAGCTTTACTTCGGCGGCAGTGGTTGTTGTTGCGACTCAAGCGGTTTAATCCATTTCATACCAGGACGTACTTGGTGTGATAAACTGCATGCACATTCACAAGCTGGCTGCTTTATTATTAGGGCCAAAATAGGCTTGGTTTGTGGATTCATTCCACAGAACCAGCTTGTGTCTCTGACACAATGGCTCATTGGCATAAAGAATAATATTTAACCACAATGGGACGGTTTCCTACTGTGATCAAAAATTATTTCATGTCCTTCTCACAAAGCTGTGACCTCCGCAGCCCATATACAGCAAAAAAAAAAGGGTGGCCACATATGCACGTGCCAAGAAAGAGGATCCCCTGTGGGTATTAACACAGAGCCAAGATGAACATAAAAATCTCCTGGAACATTTTTTTTTCTTTTTTCTTTTCCACCTGGCACTGCCACACAAGATGAAAGGAAAATATAGCAAAACCTTTCTCCACTTTTTTTTTCTTCACTTAAATGAGAGTGATTTCTTTTTTTCTTGCTCATTACCACACTCTCATTAGGAGATCTTCACTTTAAGATGGGATCAAATCCACTCACCTCCATATTTAACAATGCTGCAGCACATAAACGTGTTATATGTCGACCCTTATCACACGGGGTATTTTACACAAGCAGCCTGACACCTCGGAAAGTGTCTGGTTTTTAAGGATCAGTGGATGTCTCATTGAATTTAACACATTAGCGAATCACATACACTCTTGCTATCTGTATATTATGTATCATGCGTGACGTTAAATCGATGCTACACACGCTTCTTGAATCTGCTTAGTACAGAGTCACTTGAAAACCGGAGTGAAAAAAGTTGTTTTAAACCCAATTAAACCTTGGCAAGTTTTTTTTTCCTGACTGTTGCTCAGAATTGCAAAATATCATCGACTGGAGCTAAAATTAAAGGTATCTAACCCATTCAGCTGCGTTGCAAATTAAGAGTATCTACCTTTCCATCAGAATGTCCAATTTATTTCAGGATTGTCCCTGGAAAATAGGCGGCTGAGTCGAACGGCAGGAGTGTTGTGCTCGTGTGAAGGCATGTGGATCAGGTAGGCTCCGAAGGATTAGAAGAACCCTCACTCCCAGGCCATGCGAGCATTATTCATCCTACCTCCTCCTCCGCTTCACTCCGCTCACCTTCACCGCTGCCACCCATCCACCTCCTCTCTGATGACTCTCCCTCTTCTTTTACAGTTTGCAGCGGCCTCTCTCTGGACCATGGTGGCAGGAGTTGGGACACTGTTAATTAAAGGAAAAGGGTAGCACGCTCGGGGACGGCAGAAGGTGCATTCAGGAGGCTCCCCTGGTAGAGCAGCTGTTTCCTCCCACAGAGGCACCAGCTATCCAAAAAAGAAAAAAGAAAAAAAAAAATGCAGGCCAGGTGATCAGGGAGATCAGGCTGTAGGACTGTCTGGGACATAAAGGATGGAACAGATTTGACCCTCACACCGCAACCAGGCCAGTGAGTGTGGGGAGTGCTTTGACTCACCTGTCCGGTATCTCGTCCTGGGCTTGGCTTTGAGCTGATTAGTGGGTCCCAAAGAAGGTCTCACCTCCCTGTGCACCTCCCACGCACACAAACCTTCATTAGACAGTGGGATCTCTGCCAGGCCCATTTAAGGAATCTTGTCAGGGGAGTGTAGAAGAAACAGGGAAAAAAAGAGGGGAGAGAAAGCAGAAATAGTCTTTGAGGGTGAAAAAAGAAGTCATGGTGGGCACTAAAGAATGGGTCAAAATGACGCTGAGACGCCAAGACGAGCCCATCAACGTCCCGCACAGCTGTTGTCGCTGACTGCACAGTGTGCGAAGGACTCCATTAAATAATGATAAATTATCACTTCATTTTGCTCAAATATGTAGCATTATTTTATTTTTTTTAAGAAAGAACATTCATCAGGGAAAATGGTTGGCCTAGTTTTGGAGAGTTAAACAATGAAAAAGGTGTTTTGCATCAATTGGGAATAAATGATAAATGAATCACATTTAGCAACAATATCTTAAAGATTAATTCATTAAAAAAAATTAGGAACACCAAAAATAGTAATTTCTATAATAAGGTTAAAAGGTATTTTGTAAGAATGATCCAATCTTTAGATTTTGATACAGTAATAATGAAAATAAAAGCATGCAATGCCACGTGTAAGCCATATTTGGTCAACCAAAACGCACTGATTGTGACTAAAATTAAATCCTATAAATACTCGTGAGCTTTTAAGTCAAACAAGAGGGAGTGAAACATTTTTTTCCCTCTCTCTTCTTCCTTTACTCCCCTAAACAAGCAGAAGTAATTAAACATCTATCCTCAGAGAAGAAGCATTCCCACTGGAAGCCTGTTTGGTTTAAGGATTTGCTCAGCGATTTGACTCACTGGGGACTTTCCATTTGAGTTTCAAGGTTTTATATCTCTAACAAGGCTTTAATTGCCAAGGTAACAGACCACCTGATTGAGCCTCGAAATAAGTCGGCTTTATCTGCAGGGTGAGCAGAACAGACTGAAACAAAGAGGAATATTCACATTTTTTTTGTTTAAAAGGGCATTGTGGATTGTTGCTAAATAGTTTATTTGGTGGTGGTGGGATTGGTGAACAAGAGGGGCAGCATACTGTATGGTCATGCACCTCAGCAGCGTGAACTTGCCTAAGAAATTCTGTTTACTGCACATCAGCTTTAGAAATGCTCAGTACTTGCAGGAAAAATCTCAAGTCTACTGAGAGTGTGGAGGAGGCGGCACTCAAAGCCTCAGGTCCCATGCCATGTGCCCTCCTTATTGTAACGAGTGCATTTCTCCTCTCCGTCTCTGACTGGCGAGTGTGTCAAGGAGGAGGAGGAAGAGGAAGAGGAAGGGGGGTGGGGGGTAGGCGGGTATTCTTCAGAGGAGATGGGGAGCGTCTGGTGGTGGAAAAACTCTGTGTTATGGTCCCATCTCTCCTGTCAGAGGGCTGACACGGATCATCCAGGGACACGAGGCCTTTGGTGCTCTGAGTCTGGACACTGGCCTAGATTTATCCCACCACCCCCTCTCCTCCACCTCTCTCTCTCTCTCTCTCTCCTGCAACATCTCATCTACAAAATAGTCCTCAGCCGCCCCATCTCATCTGTTCTTTACTGTCATCCAGGCTTCAGTGAACTGCCCTTCTTCTACTGCCTCACAAACACTCCTTCCCGTTGCTCTGTCTGACTCCCTTTGTAGTTCATGCTTTCCTTGAACACTTATGTAAATAACAGCTTCATTAAAATTTTGTCAGTTTCTGTCATTTGTCAAATGTCACAACGGAAAAGTAACACAAAACAAAATGAACCGAATAACAGCAGATTTCCAATCACATCAACATGTATTTAGATGACAAAACAATAGTGTAATTATCAGTTATCATCTCAGATTATGATTGGAACAACATTTATTTAAATAGTAATTACATCACAATTACATGATTACAGTTTTACTGAATCTGTAACATACTGCAACAAAAACTAATTAGATGGAACATCTTGGGATGTTTCTGTTTATTTCTGTCGGAGATAAACTGATCTGATCCACCTTTACCTGCTTTTCCTTTTAGTATTGCAGAGGTCACTGGTGCCTATCTCCATCTGTCAGGACACTGTGTATGAGAGTTAGGGTTCACTCTGGACAGGTCACAAGTCCATCACAGGGCCACACAGAGACAAACAACCAATTGCACCATTGCCTACACGTAGGAACAATTTAGAGTTACCATTTTACCTAAAATGCATGCTTTTAATCTGTGGGAGAAAAGTGAAGTACACCAAGCAAACCAATGAGTGCATGAGAACATGCAACCCCCACTCAGAGAGGTCCCAGGATGGGATGCAATGCTGAGGCCTTCCTGTCGAAAGGCAAGAGCTATATCACCACTGTGCCACCCTTGTTTTGTATATGCACCAATCAAAAAATGGCTCCTGTTGCATGACAAGTCTCATTTCCAAGTGCTGCTAAAATTAAAAACTCTGACTGAAACAGTTTACTCCCGAAACACACACACACACACACACACAGACTCGGGGAGTTGGGCCTGGGGTCATAATACTAAAGTTTAAATCACTTCAAACAGGAGTTTTTAGGTTTAGACTTGACTAACAGTATCTAAAACCAAAACTTCAAAATACACCCACTCACTGCTGTCACAAAGTTGGTGGAAGAGTTTTAATATTTCAATTTGTTGGTAAAATGTGCCACTTTAGGTCTTTGAAACGTTAAAATATGCTGATATTTGTCAAAGTCCTGTGTCTTAAGTTGATATTTTTTTTACTTGCTGCTGCCTCTTTTGTCATGTTTTCGGGGTTCTCAGATTGTTTTTGTCTCAAAACATGGACTCCTCTTTCGAAGCTCTTCCGCCACGACATTATAAATGTGCTACTGTATACAAATGACTTACCCCATCGACCCCAGAAATTACATTTAAAGCGCCCCTGTCATGTGAACATGCTGTACCTGCCACTTTGTGAAATTCACACTGACATGAAGCTTCGACTCTCGCACTTCACATGAAGTGGTGTGTATGTGACTATGGAAATTTTCCTTGTCAGAGAGGCGCTCTCTCTGTGTTTCTCTCTCTGGCAGGTGTAAATGGTGCAAGTTTCTGTCTTGTTCAACACCCATGCTATTTTGATGTGCTGGCAATTCCTTTGCCAGACCAATAACTCCCTCACACCAACACTACTCTTTCATGCTGCCTGCTTTATTCTCATTCTTAGGGGGAGAATCCTCCCGAGATACATTGTGCGCCTCTTAATTTCCCCAGGGATGCATGTAGGAAACATACACTAGTGATTTTCCAGGGATGAAACACAGACAAAACATTAGACTGCAATATATCATGACATCTACGGTTGCTGGGTCAAATAACCAGTTAAGCGGGTTCCATAGCTTGTCACTGTTCCTCGTTTGCTGTTCTCTTATTTGTTTGTCACCCATTTTAAGTTTGCTCTTTTGTTTTTGGAGCTGCAGGGGGAGATGATGGTGGTAGGGGGGTTGGAATTATTCTGAACAGCGAAGCACTGAGCAACATGGAGCCAGTCAGCGCAGCAAAGTGAGGGAGACTCCCAGGGGGCCGTATGGCCCGGTGGGTTTGGTTTGTACGCCCGTCACAGACTTCTGAAGGGGTGACGTGCATCACTGCTCCACTGAGGGAGAGCCTCTGCCATGTTTACTGTCATGTTCCAAGGTATGCTACGTGGCTTCAAACACATCAAACACATCTACAGGAATACTGATATTGGGAATGCCGTGGGGAGCCACACTAAAGGTACTCCTGAAAACACACACACACACATACACACTTCCCAAAACTCCGCCGTAAACTGCTTCAAGTGACACAAAAACAAAACCAGGTTTTTAAAAAAGTATTTTAAAGGATCCCCAAACTGCTAGTTATAGTATGACAAAATGGAGAGTACCGTATAGTGTTCCAAACTTTAACTGCATGAGGTGATTTGTTATGTAACATAGATTCACATGCAGATTAAACTCACTCCCCTCACAATAGAAAGTCATTATGGACTTTCTTTCCCTGTCTCACAAAAGAGATGCTTTGCTCGTTTGCATGTCAGTTGACGTCTGGTATCAGGCTTGGACCCAGTTCACACAACGCAGTTTTCAAGAGTAAACATGATCACATCATTGCGCGATGTTCTTTTTTGGATACGCCATTCATAGTCCACAAGACACAGGATGCAGAGCTCTTGGGACACAGTACACATCACAGCCCAAATGACTTCCTACCAGAGTTTCCACTTTGTCCCTGCATCTGCCAAATGGACACAAATCTGTCTCAGGAGGCATCCTTGCATTGTAACAACATGGCCTACCTCGGTTCCAGTCGGCACGGCCTTATTATACCCTGGCCCTGGTTGTGTTGAGTAGAGTAGAGCCACCTCAATGTTGGCGGGATCATGACATTAAACAAATTCAATGTTATTTTGTTTCATTTGAGACACAATAATAATGGACTATATCAAACTTAAAGAAAAAGCACCAAAGACTGTACAGGACCATTCAGCACGATGCTGAAAACGAGAGGGCAAGACGACAGAGAACAGTAAGCTAGTGGTAGCTAATGCTAGCTTGTTGTTATCGTTTGGTAGCTCACTAATGTTGTAGTGTAGTTAAACTTGTGTAGAAAAAAACCCCAAAAAACATTACAGTTGCTGCTGCAAACAAGCAATAGCTGACATCAAATTGGGCCAAGCAGCCTGGTCCAGAAAGAAAAATGAGTCTTGGGGTAAATTGATGTGAAACTGAGTCATAAGGGTTAATGCAAACACACCAAGCCAAGCCGACCAGGGCCAGTGCAAAATGGCCTAAAGAGAGGGACATGCTTTTTAGGAGACAGACTCCTCTTTCAACAATGTCTGCGCCAATGAGATATATTGAATAGAGGCATCATGCATGCTTTACAACAGAGGTCTTCAACCCTTTGAGATCCACTGTCTTGCATGTTTTAGATGTTTCCCTAGTCAACACACCTGACTGAAATGAATAAGTGATTGACAGGCTTAAGCTGAACTTGATGACATTCTGAGTAGGTCATTTAATTACTCAAATCTTGCTGAAGCAGGGGAAATGGCTAAAACAGGCAGGACAACAAGTCATGAGGAACAGAGTTGAAGACCTCGGCTTTAGAAGATTGCCCACTGTGGTTTAAGCGCAACGCCATATTGGGAGGGGCAGGCTGCCAATGTAAACAATTAAGCAGGGCAAGATTTGCACATGGAATTGCACATAAATATTAGTTTTCCGTTGGTTAGCTTCTGCCTGTTAGAAACATCATTGCAGATGTGTATACCTTGGCAACATGCTTTTGCCTGACATGATAATATGCAGCAACAAACATTCCTATCAAATCAAACTAATGGTTGTCACTGAGTTTCAGTGACATGCTGACCTAACTTTTACATATCATGGTTACCACATTCAGCTTTACCAACTTATCCTCGCCCCGAACAATATGGCTGCTGTCTTCAACCAAGAAAAGTCACGTATAGCACCGATCTAGTCAATACACCTCATTGGTCTGTGCAGTTTTCAATCAGTAATTTTCGACTATTTGACTATCTTTATCTGTTTGTCTGGAAAAGTCATACAGATGGATGTAATTTCACTGGTCACACATTACTTTGTGCTGTGAGAAAAAGTTTAGACTGAGCCTAGTGTCAAGAAGAGACGGGAAAAGCTACAATGAGAATAAAATAATGAGATTTTTGTCATGCAACTTCATTGATAGGAGATGATTATTTCATTTATGGAGTATAAAAAACCTTTAATGCTCCGTTGTAGGTTTTATAAAAGGTGAAATCTGAGATCTACTCCTAGTTGTTTTTCCTAATTTGCATAGATGGCTCCCTTTACCCCCTGGCAAATCTCTGTTTTTATCTGAGAAAGCTTCACCGATGGCAAACAAAATATCTATGACTACAGAACAGAAGTCCAGTTGTTGGTGTTGTTTTTTAATTGGCCATCTCCTGGATAACTGGGAGTCGTACTTTTTTCTATGAGAGGTAAATTAAATGTACTTTTCTTGCTGCTATGATTAATACAAAGTCTTTTGGAGGGTGTCCTCGCTGAGTTGTGGTTAATTTATGAAGAACGGTTCAAACCAAGCCGACTCGTGAACGTGCTCACCTCCTGGTTTGCTGTCTGCAGCGCCAAAGAAGGCCTGACTTGTTTGCCGTGCCTCTGGGTGTAAGGAAGAAGGGTGGGGTGTGAAGGGGAGGGCTGCCTGGAGCTCCCGCCTGGCTCAGGGGGAGGTTGGACTGGATTAGACGGCTGACAGCTGGGCCACATCTCTGGAGGCGCGGGGCGAAGAGACCCCCTGTCTGCCCGCCTCTGCACCAAGTGTCAATTTGAGCATGAAGGAAGGATGGAGTGAGCCAAAGAGTAAGTAAGTGAGCAAAGTGGGGCTACTGGTAGTCCTGGGTGGATTGACATCAGCTGTGCATGGGCTGTGCACACCGTTAGGCATCAGGAAACACACTGTTTATTTAGTGGGGTTTTGACTTGGGGGCACAAATGTGTGCACAACAGGACAGACACATCGACACGAGACAAAGTAGTCCTTTGAGGTTGCAGCTCTTGACCTCTCCAGTTTGGGCATTGATCTTCATAGGCAACACCGCGTGATATCAAGGAAGCAAATAAATTAGGCTAGGATATTTGACTTCAAAATGTAAGCTTTGCTTTTTGTTGATCTGCTTTTCTTAATCAAAGCACAATCTCTTTTTCACTAAATCAATGTCTCTCAATGATACAGTGAAATGAACTCCCCTCAGGTGGCATCCTGTACAATTATGGGCAATCAAGATTAAAAACTATTTCAAAATCAAACACCAGTCTTATTTCATATCTATTTTCAGTTATATAAATAATCTAATACGTTGCATTAGCTCACTATTTACCATTAGCTCTAACTTTCAGCATAGATTCTCAATAGGTTAGTCGACTGAAGCGCTTAATAATTTGCTCCAGCTGCCCACTGTTAACATAACGAATGTTCCGGTGTCATACCATAATAAGTTTGCTTTAATCTTGAGAGGCTGCTTTGTGTTTTTCCTTCTCTGAGACTTGGCTATCACTGAGATGTGGGAAGAGGGCCAAAGTCAACTTTATTAGCTGCTGATGTTCTGATGTGATTTATTTTTATAAATGAGAGTGAGGTGGGAATGAGGGAGGGGGTGGAGGCCAGTATGCAAATGCGGACCATCATTAAACACCGCCAACACCACACAACATTATCTGCGGCTCCTCAGATTGTTTGTGCGCATTAACGAGGTGGAACCGCGTCGGCTAACTAATGACAGCGTAATGATCTCGGCGTTTACGATGCAGCCATCGCATGGCGTGACACTTCCATGTTTGATGAATTAGAGGATCTTCTGCCTCCTTTAACCTCTTGTGAACTTCGGGTTCCTTCTCTTGACTTCGGTCCCCTTTGGAAACTCAGAAATCATTAAAGACTTTAATTGGAAATTGATGATGGCAAACAACTTGTCACACCAACTTCTGAGCGAATAACTTTGTATATCAGAGTTTTTTTACACGATAAACAACAGACCTTTAGAGTGTTGGAAATCACAATCAAATATATATATAGTTTGCCTTAGTATATCTTTTTGGTGCACATATTAAGTTATGAAGCTGCAAGATGGCACAGTTAGTAGAGCTGTTATTACTCAGGATCACATCCTGGTCTGGGACCTTTCTGAATGACGTTTTTATGTTCTCTCCATGCAGGTGTAGGTTTTCTTTAGGCACTCCGGTGTCCTCCCACATACAAAAACATACATGTTAGATGAATTGGTTGGGCAACTGGTGGCCCACGGGCTTTATGTGGCCCGCCTGTGACTTCTGTCCATCCCACCAATGAGTTTTATTATGTTTACACTGCAAAAACTGTCCATCTAACCAAGTTTTAAAATCTTATAAAGTCTTTTAGATCTTGTTTTGAGACTGATTTACTAGACAAGATCTGATTGTGTCAGAATAATATTGTTTTTAGATTATTTGTCTTGTTAGTCTGAAAATTTGACTCAAATTAAGTCGTAATTTTCTGCCAGTGGAGTAAGAAAATTTTACTTGGTAAGATTCTTGAAACTGGCAGAAAGTTTTGATTTTGTCTTCTTCTGCTGCCTTTCATTTATTTATGTTTTGTATTTTAATTATATTGAATTTATGTTTTTTAATGT
>JAUBOC010000078.1:10211478-10253385 GCA_032275365.1 Anablepsoides cearensis | reverse complement strand
GGTGCAGACAAACACACACACACACACACACACACACACACACACACACACACACACACACACACACACACACACACGGGCGACATTATTGCTCCAGCTTCACATATCAACAAGAACAAGAAAACAGACCATTAATGTAAAATAATATTTTAATTAGATCAATAAATGAGAGTAAAACCCAGATAGGAGGGGGAGGGGTGGACGAATGCTCTATTACCCATTTTATCATCAAAGTGAGCTGAGTGCTAATTATGCCGTAGCACCCAGTCAGAACCCACATGAGACTGATAACAGCCCTGGATTTTTGAGATTGCACTCGCTGACTCCCCTCGCCGTCGTCTCATTGGACGGACTGGACCGCAGGTATTCATGCAATAAGAGGATGCACGATAACAAAACAGCACTAAGACAAAGGTGCAATGAGCTACTTTTTTTTTTTTTTTAAATTCTGCTTTTGTTCTGTTTTTAACCTGAGTTTGAGAACTGGCATCCCATTAGACCCTCTATTGCTAATCAATGTGAGGCATTATAGGTTGTATAAATCACACTCTGACACCTGCTGTATGGGTCGTTAACGGAGAAGTCACCGGGGAGGAATAAAGAGAACAAACATGCAGACAAACTGAACAGAAACGTCTCAACCTCCAGCCGAGGCAGTCGCACCAAAACATTACCGAGGCAGAGATGAAAATTTTCATCTAAACACGGGAGGCCAAACACTCCAAGAAACAAATATTTGTTTTTGCTCATTTAAGATCAAAGTCTCACAATCCTTTGTTTTTATTTATTTTTTTTGTGTGTGAGTGTGTGTGTGTTTTTTTTTTTTTAATAATGCTATATAATCCTGGGTATAATAATTATTTGCGATTTACTAAACAACCACAGACCACCAGAGGTGTTTCTCAAATATCAGAAGGCAAACACGGAGAGATTTCTGTGATTCTTTTTTTTTTAATTGAGGATGCCTGAAAAGGCGTGCAGGAAAGTGCACACGCAGGCATTTGTAACCTGAGTGTGGTACAGAGGGGGGACCATCTGAAGACTAGCAGGCCCCCTTTGATGTCTTCTGAATACGGCGTAATGCATGTGTAATTAATAAGCCATTTGCATATGATGAACCAGGGCACTTAGTCAATGTTCTCGGGATACAAATACCTGAGGAAAACAATAACAACTGAGAACATTAAAAAGAAGGGATCCTTCGCGAAAAAAGACAAATCTATGGCCCACTTCGGATTAGAAGTACATTAGCAGCTAATTATGTCCTAATTGCCAATATTTTAGCAGGTGTTTGTACTTAACCAGTGGTAATGCCCTCCTGGAACAGGCTCATCAGGGTTATTCTCATGTGTATCCCTGCAGTCCTCTGTGGTTATGATGGGAGGAGATGGACTCTTGGTCAAAGCACTCTGAAAAAAGAGGCTGATAAAAGAAGATGGCAAATGCAGCAACAAAAGTCAACTACATTATTAATAATAAGAACATTGATAGGAAAAATAATAACTATAATAACAAAGGAAAAACTAAAAAGGAAAAGAAATGCCATCTGTGACTGATTAGAGTTAAATAATGTATATCACCTGCCACTTTTTAGAGTTTTAGATCATCTCGTGTTGTGTGACACATCATATGTGATGTGAATGACTCTCCGCTACTGCCACACCAAATTGTATCTGAATACCTGTAAAAGTGACTGAGTTATGGCTATTTTTGCGTATTTGTTTGTATTTCATTGTGCTCTGTACGATGACAATAAAGGCTTATCTTATCTTAGATTAATGCGGAATAGTTGCACTCATCATCTTTAGTTAGATTGAGTTAATAAATTAATCAGTTGTAAATATACATCCAGTGATCAGCTTCAAAAGGTTTCATTAAATGTAATTCAGTGGTGCATGAGATATTTTGGTAACAGACAGAGTTGAACACACTAAAATTTTAAGTAAAGATCATGCACAATGATAAGTACTTGAAGCATTTCTTGTGAAGGTCTCTCAGCAGCAACAACAACAAATTATAGCACAAACTAACTGAATTACAGCTAATTCTGTGTTTCCTAAAATTAGTTGGTCATGGTGGCAATTATGAACTGGGCTAACTTTTGAATTTAATCACTTGTAGAGGCACATCTAGGGATTATTTCCTGAAAGTTTCAACAAAATTCACTTAGTCATTTATTAGATATTTTGCTAACAGACAGACACAGTTGATTCCAATTAGTTTAGGGTAAAGTTTAAAACAAAAGTCATATACAATCTATTAGCTCTTAAATTATATGTTGTGTATCAGTCTCAGCTACTACAACTCCAAACTTCAAGTCGATATTTGTAAAGTTGACTTACTTATAGCAGTTCTTGTGTTCTTTAGGATCAGTTGGCTATGGCAGTCATCTTGAATTGGGTTGACTCCAAAAGTTAATCACTTGAAGAGAGTTATTCACTTATTACATTTTCCGAGTTTTCTTAAAATATCTTCAATTGGTTACAAGATATTTTGCTAACAGACAAACACACATATGCACAATCACACATGGGCAAATGCATCATCGTCTGACGTTTGAAGGAGAGTGATAAATGTCACTATCCCAGTCATGAACTGTTACTTGTGCTGGGAATTTATTACTGGAAGCACCCAGTTTAAGAAAAAAAAATAAATAAAATTTTGACTGATAATATTTTGGCCAAATATTTTCAGAGCCATTAAAAACTCCAGGAGGTAGAATATTCCTATCAAATCAAACAGCAAGTGTAACCCAGCGCTTGATTAAATATTGAGTTTAGGAGTTTCAAGTGTCTTTTTTCATGGGCCTGCTGGCATTTGGCAGCAAGGGAGAATCAAACTCCTATAAGTCCCTGGAGTTGGTCCACTTTGCAAAAGAGCTGAGGCAGCAGGTCAAGCAGCAGAAATGTCACAGCGTGAGGAGAAATGAAGCAGGAAACATGCATCATATGGCCACGTTCCACACGTCTGAAATCATGGCATCAGTATGGGCGATGTGGTGGAAAAAAAAGCTGAGTCATGTTTGTGTTAAGTTCATGTTTACAATTTGTTTAGAGATTGATCTCCTTGAACTGCAAATCTAAATTTACTTTGAGTGTTGAAATCAGTTTATAACTGGAAGAACAGCATAAATAAATGGCTAAGAGTGCTTATTTTTGTAGTTCTAAATAGTCTGCATGTGACATCCTACTCGGTGAGTATTCAAACATTTACTGAAGACCGCACTCGTAAAACAGATTGTTGGATTTACTCAACCAAGTTATGTCAACAATTTCTACTCAACTGAGTTGAGTTTGTTTAAAGCAACTTTTTAATTAAGTTTGAAATAAAATGTGAAACTTTGTTAAGTAAATTCAATACATCTGTTTTTTGAGTGCGGTGTGGATTACTGTTAAATATGACGGAATAACTCTTGAGGAAATATTAATTTTCTTAACTTTGGTCTTTAGTTTACAACCCCTCTTCTGACAAAGTTGGGACATCAGAAACCACATTTGCAAATCTCACAAATCTATTATTTATTTACTATGGACCACAGTAAACATGTCAAAATGTTATTTTTAAATTGGATGGCAGCAACATATCTAAAAAAAAAAAAAAAAAAAAAAAAGTTGCAATATGGCTGTTTATCCCATGAAGCCCCCACTCTTCTTTTAACAGCGGTCTGTAAATGTCTCAGAACTGAGGAAGACCAGTTGCAGGAGCTTCTGGAGTGGAATGTTGTCTCTTTCGTCTAATGTAGGATTCTAGCTGTTTAATAGCGCTTCCTTGCCAGATTTTTTTGTTTCATATTGTGCCAAATGTTTGTAGTTGGTGAGAGGTCTGGACTGCAGACAGGCCAGTTCAGTACCCAGACTCTTCTACTACAAAGCCATGCTGTTGTAATTGAATGCTGTAAGCAGTTTAGAACTGTCTTGATAAAATATGCAAGGCTTTCCCTGAAAAAAGATATTGTCTGGATGGGAACACATGCTGTTCTACAATCTGTGCATACTTACTTATACTACATAGACCTTTCTATATGTAACAGCTGCCCATGCCACAGGGACTCATGCACCTCCATACCATCAGAGAGGCTGGCTTTTGACGTGTATGCTGATAATAAGCTGGATGGCTCCTCGCATTCAAGTGTGAAGGATGTTTTTACAAACAATCATTTATGGAAGTGTTCCTGTGCCCATATATGGATGTAACAGAATCAGACCTGTTTTTAATGCAGAGCTGGCTAACGGCCCAAAAGGCATTTTTGCTGTGCAAGGACCGCCCCTAGTTGGCCTGGCCTTATTCTACCACTGCCCTGGTTGTGTTTCTTTTGAGCAGAGAGCAACACCAATGTGGGCGAAATCATAATATAAAACGCACGCAAATCTTATTTAGTTTTATTTGTGACAAAACAAAAGACTACATCAAACTTGAAAGAAAAGTCCTAAAGGTTGAATCGGACCATCCAGTAGTATGACGCTTAAGATGAGAGGCAAAACAGTAGAGGGAAGTAAGCTAATGGTAGCTAATGGTAAAGTGATGTTGTTTGGTAGCTTCCTACTGATGTGCAGTCAAACGCATGTGAAAAAAAATGTTAGTCGCTGCAAACGATTCACATAAAGTTACTCTCATCTGTGTGACGTTAAATCCTCATCCTTGAACCAATCAATGAACAACAGTGCCAGCGACAAATCAGGATAGAATTACTAGGTCGGGTTCCAGAAATCAGTGGAACTGGGCAATAAGGGCTAATGCAAACATGCCAAACTCGGGTTTTGAGGCCTTGCAGTGCAAAAAGGTCTAAATATCATGTACGTACAATATTGGCTTCAGTCAATCAGCCATGTCTTTAGTGCACAGAGATCACACACAAAATTGAAGGCTTAACATTCCTCAGAAGAATAAATTTTGCGTGGACTAAGATCTTATGTTGAAAAATTATGTACTAGTACCCATTTTGGTCAAACACTTTTCCCAGAGTATGTGTTTTGAATGACTCTCAGCTATGACCACACCTTATTAGAGCTCAGTATCTGTACCATTATTATAGTTCAAGTTTTTTTTTCTGTTGCTGTTGAGGCCATTTTGAATAGGGCTGATTCCAAAAACTATTCTGTTGTAGATGTGATTCAAGAAATATTTTGCTAACAGACATATTTGTAGTGATTCCTAACTGGAAGACTTAACAATGTAAATTTGCCACTTGCAAAGTTTTTATTTTAATACTGAAAAGCACTAATAGGGGACGGTGCCAAATCCACAAGCACTAAAACTGAGGGATGATTGTATCAGTTTTATTAGTTAATCGTGTTTTTTTCCTTTCAACTCTGACATGTCAAAGTGTGTGAATGTGGAAATCCTATGTTTATGTCTGACTGCACAGTTTCAAGTCATGAAAATGCAGATTTAAAGAATTGAAAAATCCATAAATCCTTGTATGTTGCTGGCATCACCCCAAACAATTATACAGACCCTTTACCTTCAGGTCCCACACGTCTGAAATCCCTCTTTTTGATCGTTCCCAAACTCAATACCCAGAGTTACATCAAAAATCCGCTCAACTCTTTCCTCCAAAATGATTTCTTCTGCTCCCCACATCTACCATTGCATTGTTCGACCTTGAGTGAGATGCTGTCAGGCGCTTTTTAGAACATAAGCGTTGCAGTTTCCCATAATCCACTGGGAGTGTTGAGGTGAGAGCTGTGGCCCACTAGCACTCTGAGTGGCTGGCAGCGGATCAAAAGCAAACGAGGTTCCTGAGCTCATTCCAATTATAACAGCACACACTATCAACTACAAATACAAACAGCACATAAGTGATAGTGCTGGTGGCCTGGAGGATTGCTGCCAGAGAGAGCAGGCAGAATGCTAATCAGGATACCTCTTGCCATGGGCTATTTGGGGAATAGCCTCTCATCCCACCAATTCCCGCAAGCTTTAGCCAGGGAGACAAAAAAAAAAAAAGAAGAGAATTCCCTGAGTGCACAATCCAAGGACAAAATACTCGAAAATGGATCTTTATCTTTGCTCTTGGCCAATATCCATATTAATTACTAGAAACGGGAAAAAGAGCACCAATGTACCAAATAATGTATGAGATTTGTCAAACACACGAAGCTACAAAAGATGACCAACTTCTATATCTGCCTTTTGTTGATCAGTCACAATGTAAAACAACGTTAAATAAAGATCAAGTATTTCTTAAAGGTATGCATATCATCTACTGCCTTTTGTGACAGAGTTAGGTCAGTTTTAGATATTACTACACTTTATTTAACATAATTTGTTCAGTTGACTGAATTAAAGCCATTTCTCAGTTTTATTAAGGTCAGTTGGATATGGTGGCCATCATGAATTGGTTTGACTCCTAAAGTTAATTATGTCCAGGCAGTGATTACTGTAAAATTTGTAAACTTCTTCATGAGATATTTTTGCTAAGAGGCGATAAAGATACCATGTTTTTTTTTTTTTACATAGTATGTACATGTTATATGGGCTCTTATAGGTTTCATCACATTGTCAATATGCACCTCATATTATAGTTTAACCTTTGCAAAAGTAGAGTGTGGAAAAACAAGACCCCCAGTCTTTTGCACATCACTTCACACTGTTTATTGCAATTAGTCTGATTATTCATAACAACGTCTTCTCCACCATCCCTTTGTAGTCGACCAATCCAAGAAAGTGATTTATAGATCCGGTCGCCTGCCATGAGTGTGTTTGTGTGTGTGTTTGAGGGGTGGGGTGGGGGTGGTGAGATGTTCAGAGGTGTTCTGTGGTAACATGCAAACCACCCCTTCCCTCCCTCCACTCACCGACAGCCCCTCAGAGCTTGGCAACTTTCCAGAGCCACGCAGGGGTGGCGGAGTACAGCGGGAGCCTGAGTGAGAAGCACACATTGTGCTCTGTGGGGCCCCACCAGCCCCGGCCCGAAGGCACAACTCTCAAGGACATGGAGAACTGGGGCAGAGAACTTCCGAGCCTCCCACTGTTAGGGGCAGGCAGAGAAAAAGGGAAAGTTTTCATAAGTGTCTCTGTCTTTTTTTGGAAGGGGGCGTGGGGGGCGTACAGCTTCAGAAATGTGTTGTTGGAAGAGACAATTCATATCTCTTTTTGCCGAAGAAAATGAGATGTTGAATAAACGGTAAATAGAAATAGAATGCAATGATTTATGACTGATTCCACATTTTGATCGTGATGATGTTCTATGTTCTTCTGCAGTAGTGCCCCATCGTGTGAACAGGTATGAATGATTTGGCACATGCTTCACATCGAACGTGCTTCCAAATACAAACTGGGCTCAAACCTGCAACCTCAGGATTACAGGTCAGCAGTACTGACCACTAGGCTACCACAACTCCTAAACCTCTGGAACATTGTAAATACATCAAATGTTACAATTAAAAAACTTGCAATTTTTTTTTTTTTTTGAAAATAAAGAAGTACTTATTTACTGTGGGGTAACACATGTCAGAAACATTAGGACAGGGGCAATAAAAGGCTGTAAAACTAAGTGGTACAATTAAGAAACAGCTGGAGGAGCATTTTGCAACTAATTAAGTTAGTTGGCAATCGGTCAGTAAGAAGACTAGGTATAAAAAGAGCATTTTAGAGGCTAAATCTCTCTCTAAATAAAGATGAGCAGAGGCTCATCAGTCTGTGACAATGATGTACCTCAACAAAAATCAGGACTACATCTACATTTCATACATATTGTCAAACATCTGGAGACATCTCAGAGCTCAAAGAACAAGGCTGGTCAATATTGTGTGCCTGGGAGCTTTGGGCACTCAGGCAGCACTGCATTAAAAGCAGGTCTGATTCTGTTATGGATTACACTGCATGGGCTCAGGAATACTTCCCCAAAACCCAGTTCGTCTTGGCACAGCCATCCACAAACATCAATGTCTCTGGACCGAAGCTCATTTAAAATGAACAAAATGGAAAACTGTTCTCAATATTTGAAATTCTCTTTAGGAACCACAGACCATGTTCCTCCACGCCGTTCAATTCAAGAACATGCCTCTCTCATGCAATGGTGTATTACTGCCCATAGTATAGGCAGCTAATACCGTACAACTGAAAAGGCACCATCAATACAGAAAAGTATACTTAGCACAAAGAGTAAGTAAATTCATCTTTGGTAGATTATTTCTTTGTGGTCAAAATGCCTCTTGGCAATAAATCTTAAACCAGGCATCTGATTGGCAGCACCTGAGGGTACTAGAAATTCAAAACAAGTGTCAATAGCAACAGCAAAATAATATTTTTGGCAGAGAAGATTTTGCATTTTTTTTATGTGTGTAACTCACATATTCAGCTCTATTGCTCGTCCCACAGATGCATGTTTCTTACATTCAAAAGGGAAATTAACAGGCTTTCAAATGATATATGGTATGCCAAGAAGCACTGTTAAAAAGAAATAATCTACCAAACATAAATTTACTTTTTGTGCTACACTTATACACAGGTTTCAGAACATCATCTGCTCCTTAACAGACAACTTTTCAGGGACGTTCTTGCATATTTCAGCAAGACAAAGCCAAACTGTCTATACAGCTTTATAGGAGAAGAGTGCAGGTGCTGAACCACTTGCTGTCCAGACCACTCACCATTTAAAAATATTTGACGAACCATAAAATGAATCCTGCAAAGACCCAAAATTAATGCAACTAGAACACGTGTCAAACTCAAGGCCCAGGAGCCAAATATGGCCTGCCACAGAGTTTAATGTGGCCCGCAAGAGCTTCAAAAGTGTATTAATGTCTTAAAATAAGTGTATGTTGCTTTAAAGCCAACATTGACTAAAAACTACATCTCCTATAATGCATGTCAATTATTTTTATAGAAAATGATGACATCACACTATGGAGGTTCACAGGGTTCAAAAGTACTTGTCCATTTCCTCTTAACTGCATTTTTGCTACTTTTGTTGCAGCCAAGTTGTACTGGGAAGTGGGAATTTTGTACTTACAAGTTGTAAATTTAAACCAGAATACCACTCATTTGAGAAAATTCCTGGCAGAAAGTGGGAGGTTTTAGAATTCAAGATGACAGCTACTTATAACAACTTAATAGTTAGTAAAACCCTTTTACTCTTACGTTTAATAGTATTTCTGTATTATTTATTTCACATTTAGTCAGTCGTACACATGCTTTTCTGAGAATGTGTTAAACCCCCATTTTTATCCACAAAATACCACATAGAGCTTAGTTGTTGTTTGTTAGCAGTGCTCAGCTGTAGCAATGAGTCGAGGAATGTGATGTTTCAGGTTTTAGTCGAAGTTAATCACAACTGGCCCTTTGAGGGCCACTGTGATGCTCATGTGGCCCTCTGTAGAAATGAGTTTGACATCCCTGAACTAGAACATCAAACAGGAAAGAGAGAATATTGCTCTCAAAAGTCCAAACATGGATGTGTCTCAATAATCTTTTTTTTTAAATATCTGTCACTACCATCCAAGTAAAAATATCCAATTTCTTATAAGTTTAAACATTTGAAATATTTACTATGTTTCACTGTGAATAATATATGGGTTCATAAGATTTGCAAACCGTTGCATTCTGTTTTTATTACTCCTTTTTGGGAATTAGTTTTCTATGTTACAAGAGGCCCTTGTGACAAGTCATACAGGTGGATTGGAACAAAGGTGAAATTATAGAGCAGAGTTGTGAATAGCACTAATTCACAAGTTTGAGTAGTTTTGTTTTTGTTGTACTTAAAATCTGACCTGACCCCTAAGCTAAATGTACTTATCGGCTTGTATGAAACCCCAGTGAAAACAGAATCAATGGCTTAATTAGCCTCATGGTGTACATCAAGTGTATTTCTAAATGTTGCACAAAAGATCTAATCTGAAAATCTGACACTGTGGCTTGTTGTTCAACTAATGTCTCTAATATTCCAAATAATACCACAAATCAGCGAACGATGTCTCGCAGTGCTTTAGAAAAGAGCTCGACGGTAATCAGAAGTTCTGTGTTTCTATGAGCACAAGTAGTGTATCTTTAGTTTGCTTTTAAATAGAAACAAGCAGAAAAATATACAGTTTTCCACTCGGCTGGAAGAAGCAGTCGTAGTAGCGAGCCTTTCTTTCATTGTTCTTCCTGTCAGGGGTTCGGCTTTACTGCGGGTCAGCCCCCACTCCAGCTACAGAGGAAAGGAACCACACTGATCTGAGATGGAGTACCCCCAACCAAACCTTACAACATCGACCCACGCCGCCATCCTGGGCTTCTAATGGAAGTCCTGGGCATCCAGACGCTTCCCCAGCTCCGACACTGGCGTCAAGTAGCGCTCCACTCATCACTGGAAGCAGCAGGCCTCCCAGCTCTCCTTTTCTCTCCTCGGGGCAGGCCCTTTCGGAGCATCGCAGGCAGATGTGTCCAGATGAGCACGTTCTAATTTGCAGACCCAGGTTAATGCTCGGCCAGACGTCCCGGAGATCAATAGCTTTATTTCCCTAAAATACTGGCACGGCGAGGAGCGGTTAACGGGGTGCTTTTAATACCGCCACAGTTCCAGCGATGACTGGGCTGTATTGATTGTGCCCATGTGGAACTACGTGCACCTTCTGGGGAAGGATCTATTTGTGTCACCCTGGGCTGGGATGGGGCCTCCAACTGGAGGAGTAGAGAGCTCAGCCAATGGAGGATGCCAAAAACATCAAAACAGCCATGTTTACAGATTACCCAAAGGGAAAGCAAATTACAGCAATTATGCAGGCTGTGGGAATACTGATATCAGCATACCTGCTATTTTACCCAGAGACTACTTTTTTTGAGCCTAGAACACAGACAAAACAGCGCACTCAATTTGATTTGATGGCTAAACCGTCGACAAACGATGGGGTTTAAACGAAGCACCTCGCATCAAATGCGTGCAAAACAATGGCTTTCTGGGGGATCAATCTGTTCGTGTTATTCGAGTGCAAAAAATATATATTTCACTTGTTGGTTTGAAAGCAACACAGCTTTTTGTTCAAACAATACAAATAATCCGGCAGATTTCTCTCGCACTAAACAAATGCAGGCGTTGCAGCATTTATCCGGCGCAGACAACATGCATACAGAAGAAGCCTTATCCAAAATCAAGAACCTTTGTTTGCAGCTGTCGTGACATATTCATGACTTGGGCCATAATAGTCAGATTCCTGATATATCCCCCAGGGAGTGCAGAGAGAATGGTGTCACATCCAATTACTGCAGCACACTGTAGAGGTAAATCAAAACTCGTGCCGTGAACTGTGGAATCCAAGGTGCAAGCGCACACACACACAGACGCAGGCTGAGCAAAGCAAGACTACACTTATATGAAAATTAATATATCGGAAAACACATTCTCCCGGTAACTTGGAGGTCATATATGGATTACCCAGAGAAATGGAAAAGGCTGGAGGCTGCTGAACGCCTTCTCCTCAAAACATTAATTGACATCCGAGAAGATCTAGGAGGAGAGAGGCAGACAGAGCTTACTTGAGAATTTACAATTATAGATTTGTTTGTCCGTGTGCAGAGATTAAAATTGCAGATGAGGATGCAGATGTGCCCCTTATTGGTTGAAGCCCAATCGGGTCACAGTGTTTCTCCCAAAACCTTCTGCTGAGCATCAATAAGATGATTTTTTTTTTTTTTTTTTTTGTAAAGCAAAACGAATGCCTTTGTCTTATCCTCCACGCTGGTCCTTGGGAGGCATGGTGGGTTTTCTTCTTTTTTTCTCTCCCCCTTTTCTTTTTTTGGTTTGAGGGCATCTCGGCAGTGCACAGCCCCGTTTCACCCTGGAGCGGTGCAAAGCTCCTGCCCAATAAAACAGGCTGCATCCCCAGGGCCCCTCCCTCAAGCCTCCAGTCAGCGCTTGTTTTTGCACCATTTATTTAGTGTGACACATCTCCAATTAAACTGTGGAGGCTGCTGCATTCCCCCCCATAACTACCTCTTATACCTCCCCATAGACTTTCTGTCACATGGAGAGTGTGAGTATGAAAGAGTGAAAAGGAGAGTTAGCTGGAGAGAGAAAGAGATCACATCTTGCCTGCCAGCTATGATCACAATGTCATTTTCTCCTCAGTGGTTAGGCGCCTCCTCTGAAAAGGTACCCGGAATTATAATTATCAAAATATTGAACAAGATAATCATCCTCTTTAATGATGCTGCCAGCCTTAGACACAAATATGTCTGGTTAAATGCTCTCCTTGTAGTTTTCTGGGAACCTGAGCACTTGTTTTCGGTACGTTAGACGATTTAGTTGTTTTTGACAAATATTTCCAAAAGAACTTAGGCCATGTGTCCATCATTTTATTTTTATTTTTTTTTCTTTGGAGGTAAGAGTCTCCTTGCCACCTCTTCATCCTCCCACGTTGGCCTCAGACAGTCACAGGAGGAGTGACTTTGTCCGACCCCAATATCGTCTGCTGGAGCACAGCTGAGGGCAGCAGCTGCCAGGGAGGACTGGTGGGGGAGCGCCCAAAACACCAGCTCTGCCAAGTGCAGGGGCCGGGGGGGAGCCCCAGTGGCAGCTGGGAAGGGTGGGGCAGCCAGCTGTGGAGCAGCGGGGTGGTGTGTGTGTGGGGCAACTGGGTGGTGCCACTAAAAATCATAGCAGGGATACACAAACGCGCGCATCCGAAATCTAAAAAAAAAACAACCCATCCAGACATGGTGAAAAAGTTCACTCACTTTTTTTATTTATTTCCTACCCCCCTCCTCTCCCCTCACACATCACTTCTATTTACCATCTGCACAGAGTCGGTGGCCCTCTTAACACCAAACACCACTCTCCCATCACGTGCTCCGGCCACACATCTGGTGTGCCATCTGTATCCCACCCCCTCCGCCCAAAGTGACAGGTAGTCCCTCTCCCTCTCTGGAGGGAGCAGGGAAAGGAAAGGAGGGACACGGAAGGTAATTTTGGGTGTAAATGTGCTCTGGCCCTCTCTGGATGCATCTGGACGGAGCAGACATGCTGCTGAGCAGGGCAGGGTCATTATCAGTTGGAAACGCACTGCCAGATAGCAGATGAAGACAAAACAATTAGATCATACTGTCACCTCGTGACAGCACCACTAGGGCACATCTTGTTTATGATTTCGCCAGGAAGAGCTCTTCTTTCGCACTTTCCCAAAGAAGTCACTCAATAAGGCAAATGATATAAATTACACAGAAGTATACTAAAGATTCTTCCGATTTATTATAATGTACAGTTTACATTGCCAAGACACAAATGTGACCTCCACTTGGATGTGTTGCGGAAAGAAAAACAAAACAAAATATTAAAACAGCCATATAAACAATAGAGGACACTGAAATCCTCATCTTTATGCTGCTGTACATGTGAGATCAATAAAATATGCACCATGATACAGATATCAAGCCAGTGATATAAAACTGCACAACCAATCTTCACTGTGAAATCATGGAAACCATTTTCAAAAACAATATTTTCACATCTTATGTTACATATTTGACAGTAACAATATTTACTTTGCACACACAATACTACTTGAATGACATCAACTTAGACGTTTATTCGAAAAGGAGACGAGATTCCAGCATTGTTAACTAACCATCTAACACTGCTGACTTAAAAAAAAACTGAAGAAAAAAAAAGTGTAAAAAAATATAACATGTTAGATCGTTCTCATTCACCACTTTGCAGTCAATGGACAGGTCGGCGGTGGTTCTGGAAGGGGGAAAAAAAAGGCTCAAGAGGACATTTATTCACAATCTGCAGTGGCATCTGCTACATTATTACCTCACTGAGCAGAACTGTTAAATGAAGGCCTTATTTTGTCAGGAGCTGTGACATAAAAAGAAAAAAAAAAAGAACTGCACATTTTATGGGTTTTCATGCGCTTTCAAGCACCTGATATGCTGCTCAAATTTGTTTTCTTTAAAGAAAAAAAAATATTTGCAATACAGATAATGTCCTTTTTTCATAAAATCTATGCCACTGACATGAGATCTAAATTAATAGGCATACATTTTAATAAAAAAAAAAAAAAAAAATGGATGGGATTCATTGTCATTTAGGAGCATAAAAACAACAAAAAATAGACATTCACTTTTTGAAATAAACAACACAGCTTTTAGTACTAGTTTACAATGTCTTATACAAAGTTAGCTTGATCTAAAAAGCACAAAATATATATTTTACATCACATACATCAAGACATGTACCATGGTCTAGCTGGAAGTTCACCCGGCGCATTTGCATCATTTCATTTTTAAAGTCCTCACACAAGTCCCTACTGCTGGCATTATTGCTTCTCATGATCGGGGAGCTGAAGAATACAGAAATAATGCGCCGCTGTCAATTAAAACTTTACATTTGAGGCAGGTGGAATCCAAAAATTTTTGTCAGCCCGTTCCACAATCTGCAATGCTAAAAGGATAAGGCAGTTCCATTTTTTTAAGGCATTGCTGCTTTGAGACATACTGGAGCAAAATAAAGACGTGGACTTCCTGTCGTTTTCATGTCAATGTGCATGATAAAAATGGATACATTTTATAGGCAAGGATAAAAAGCCCCCCAAAAGTGGAAAATGTATCGTGTTTTCTTTTTTGTGTGTGTGTGTTGGGAGTCCAAGAGAATTTGAGCTGAAACCATCATTAAGGTCTGTTTAGCAGTTGACCAGAGGTTAAAGCACAGAGAGATCAGAGCAGAGCTGTGAAGGTAGCTGTGACCATTTCTCATTGCTGGTAATTTCCATACTGGCCCTGTAGAGTGAGACGTGACAGACAAATGTTACTGACCTTCTCACAAACACAAAGTACATGCTTGTGTTCACAAATCTCAACACGGTGCAAAAAAAATTATAATTAAAAAAAGAATATATCTTCTGGGTGTAACAATACAATACAGCAAACCATGATTGATGCCCGCATTGGCTGGTGTTGACCAGCAGGTGGCAGCATGGCCTCATAATTTCTAAGCTCAACATAAAATAATACATCAGGTTTCAACAGCAGCACGGCTGAGGAAAATATTTCTCATCAAGTAGTGGACACAACTAAAAGAGTTATATTCAGTGCATAAACAGTTCTACTGACCGCATTCCTAAACAGGGGTCGAAATATGCGTTTGCCATTAATGAAAAACGTAATAATGACAAATTTGGAAACAAAGATTTGACAGTTTGATGAATGTAACATACATTTTATTATTAGGGGTGTAACAGTACACACTATTTATGATTTGGTCTGGACTTCTGTTTTATATTTACAGTTTAGTACATTAAAAAATAAAATGGGACACACAAAGTTCACTGGAGGTTAACAATTTAAAGAAAAAAAATCTTGCGAGCAGCAAAATCAAAGAGACTGGATAGACTGAATAAAACAATTAAATTAGAATTAATTAAAAAAGAATTAGAATTGTCACAAAAACCTGTTACGGTAAGCTCCATCTGAGCTCTGTTGTACAGATAGTGGGGATGTATCAATCAAAAATTGATTCATAATCAACAAGAACTGCCTAAAATATGATAAGTCATAAGTTATGTCTAAGAAAAATGTTTGATAATTGGCTAAATTTATTTTTTGTTGGTTTAAACAATATTTGGTTGATAGGCAAACTAAACTGAATAAATCTTCTGAACATAAAGAATAGTTTGTCACATATACTATCACACCCCAATGAAATACTTGGTCCTACAGGGATAGTTCAGATTTTTAGAATTGTGGAAAAAAAAATATCTTACCTGTTGTAGATTACTTCTTTATTACCTCAGAAGAAATTGAGTTTAATCCTGAACAAACTGATTAGAAAAGCAGGACCAAAACCAAGATTCTGCCTTGTTAAAACTCCAATTGCAAACATTTTCTAGTGGTTCATGCAAACTCCATTTTATAAACATTTAAATGACCATCAATACTGCACTGAAGTTATTTCAGTGCAAATATTACATAAAGTTTCTGTGTTATGAACTACAGTTATGCTAATGTAATAAATTATTCAAACTGAGGATCAAAAATGAATCTACAGCAGGTAAGATATTAATTGTTCATAGTTTTAACAAAATCACCCTTCCAAAGATCCAAACTATCACTTTAAGTACAACCTTTATGGAAAAAATGCTGCAAACTGAGAAGATTTATTTTTGAATGTTAAGTCGTTTTACTGCAGACTAGGCACAATATATTTTAGGATCTCTTTACTTAGTTCGACCCCTGGTTAAAACAAAATGAAGAGTAAAAAAGAAAGAAAAAAACTAAAGAAAAGACTGAAAAGGATAGAAGAGAAGCAGAGGGAAACATAACAAATGTAAATTAAGGCTAGGTGGTCAAGTGTCTAGATTTGACGTTGAGGTCTTCACAGCAACCATTACCTTTGCTTCTTACAGAGCTAGTCAGGGGTTCAAATCCCCTCTTCTTTATTTCCTCATGTGCCCCTAAATGTTCAAAGATAAAGATATCAAAGTGTAGCTGTGGTCCCCACAAAAGACCACAGGAAATACAGGGCAGCAAATTGATCTCCCTTTAAAAACAATGGAGCAGTCTGCATCAAGTTTAAGGAAGAATATTCTATAAAGTCCACTGAAACAGGGTACCACATAAGCCAGACTATACAAGCAAGACTGAGGTTAACAAGGTTTTGGGAAGAACAAATTTAACTACCCAACAGCATGCATAACACACTACCCATTTATCTTTGCCCTCTAACTTTACTGACATCATTTTCTGAAGTATCCAGGATATGCAACTTACTCTGAAAGTAAAATTAAGGACATAACTCAGTCTGATGTTAAGTTTCTGGGGCCGTCCAATGCCGCGGTTATACTCACCTGCTCATAACCGTAAGGGCGCTGCTGCTGGCCTTGTGGGGGTCCAGGCTGAGGAGGGCGATAGCCCCCATACTGCTGCCCCTGCCCTTGTGGATAGTTAGGATACTGTCCTGGGGCGCTCTGAGAGGGACCTAAAAAAAGAATGGAGAACCAAGTTTAAAGAAAATGCTGCACACGCTTTTAATAAATACTAGAACTTTTTTTAACATAACCACAATGATTTACATCCATTTTGATCTCTGAGAACTACTAACTTGGTTTATTTACTGTCACTAGTCAACTGCAATAAAAAGCTGACGGATGACAAGAACGGATAAGTAGACGCATCAGATCTGTTTCCACAATGCCAGACTCAGAGCTGATGAAACCAGGCAGGAGAACCCAAATGCAAGGAAACATCAAGGAGATTCAGTTGGTCTTCATTAGATAAGTAAGCTTCATTGCAAAGAAAGAAGAAATGAATCATCTCCCCTGTACACTGAAACTATCTTTGCAGCTGCTGTGAAGGACTGAGGGTTGAAGTCAAATGAGGCCCACGCAGCATCGTTAGGCACTCATAATGCCTTATGCTGTTGTGCATAACCTTGTGGGGGCCTTAGAGAACAGGCGTGCGTATGTGCCAAATGGATCTCACCTCATAGCCTCTTCCTTTCCACTAGCTCATTACCAACATGAGCTCTGGCTCAGATAGCGGGCGAGTGGACAGTTCCCAAGAAAAATGATAAGAAAAACATTTCAAGATCTAAAGTTACATTTTTAGACCTTCTACGATGCATTTTCTTATCTTGACAAGCTCAACAATTGAGATGGACTCAACCCATAACATTTATATATTTTTATTCTACTAAAAATATTTAGGGTTAACGGTGTTAAGTCATTAGGATTAAGATAACTCTTCAGCCTACTACACATTAATAGAGCTGCAAAATAAATAAAGACTTATACTGAAATACAGGGTTCCCACACCTTGGTCAACATCAAATTCAAGGACCTTTCAAGGAGTTTCCAGGACCAATTTCCTCAAATTAAAGAACCACGAGCAACAGCAATTACCTACTGTTACCCCAGAATGTTACCAATAAACAGGTTTAATATCATGTAAATTCAATGAAAAACTGAACAACATAGAAGTTGTTGAGTCATAAACAAAGACGTCAGTTTACTGTAATTCTGGGTTATCCACCGCAACAAATATACGTTTTTTTTTATTTATTTTATAATTTCTTCTTTTTTAAAGATGATGAAAATCAGTCGTGTGAATAGAGAATTTCAATCCCCAAAAAACGTTCAAGGACTTTCAGGGACAAGTGTAATTTTTGGTTGTTTTCACAAACTTTCCAGGGCCTTGAAATTATTTTTTCAAATTCACAAACTTTCAAGGATTTCAAGGACCCTTGGGAACCCTGAAAATACAATAAGTTAAAACATGTAGGGAAAGATGATCACTAGATAACATGAAACAGGGAGGTTGAAATAATGGTTAACATATCTTTAAAGAAAAATTGTAAATAAAACCAAGTTTTGATTAAATACAATTTTTGTAAGGTGGGCAAAGACAACATTGAGCATCTCTTCCTCAAATCCTTTGACTTCTAACATTAAGTATTCCTTTCATTTTTCTGCTCCAACAACCATCATTTCCCTACGGAGAAATCATAAATTTACAGTTCAAAAAGTTAGCCAAGAGAGCCAATAGTGCCTCCTACAGGAGAAAATGTTTCCCATTTTAGAAAAACCATGACTCACCATAACCTTGTTGCTGTGGTGGGTAACCTTGTTGACCTGGGTATTGTTGCTGTGGTGGATAGCCCTGCTGCTGCGGTGGGCCTTGCTGGTATGGCTCCTGTTGTTGGCCATACTGTGCATTACCTTCAAAGAGTATCAGCAGGTATTGTGAACATGTTGAGGACTATTAGCAATGCAGAGACAGGTATCATGATTTAAAAAGTCTTACTATAAACTGTAAATGACAAAATAGGCTTATCATTATAAGAGAACTATGCAATTAAATTAAAACATGTATAATAACATTGGTAAATATACTCTACGTAGATCTTCCATAAAGTTTAGTCTAAGATGAGAGGCACACTTTAAGACTTTGTTTTAACAAAACTGATAGTTTTGTTTAAACAGGAGGAAAAAGATCTATAGTATGTTTGAAAGTTTATAGGTGGAAAAGGGTAGTTAATAGAAACAACAAAACCTCATGTTAAAAAGACAGGGAAAGAGTTGTGTCATCCAGCACACAAACTAAAACAATCGGCAGCATTATCAAATAGAATGTTTGTGTTTATCAAAAAGTAGTTGATAGTTTGTAGGTAATGTGTCACTGGAACTGGATTATTTACTACATGTGGGTGGAGACACTTTGAAACGCTAATAGGACTTGAACATTCAGATTGAAATGAAACATTAAAAAAAATAATAATAATTATATGACATATGTCACACATCTTCAGTAAATTTGTTACAATTAGCCTCCTGGGTAGTTAAAACTTATTTATTTATTTTTTTAGATTGTTTTATTATGTTCATCACTGATGTTAAAAAGTGAATTATATTATTAATGAATATCTGCAGGCTGTTTGTGCCTTAAGAAATCTTCTCTTTTAAATATGGGCAGATGTTATAAGATTTTTTTTTCTTCTTTCTGCTCCTTTTCATTTGATATTGTTATTATTGATTTTGATTAATTTTTGATTTTTATTTAATTTTTCTCTATTTTTATTTTTCATTCCATATATATATATATTTTTTTGTGTGTGTATTTTTCTAATTCAAATTAAATAAATGTTAAAAAAAATGTGGTTGTCGGGGCATGTAGTCAACCTATACTCCTCATATGTAAATGTTTCTTTAAGGTTTGATGTATTATTTTGTCTTTTCTAGGCATGTAGTCAACCTATACTCCTCATATGTAAATGTTTCTTTAAGGTTTGATGTATTATTTTGTCTTTTCTAGGACCTGGAATTTCACCATGATTTCCCAGGAATATAATGAACTAAAATGTTTGGCTTCATCACAGTCTCTATGAATCATTTGTGTTTTAACACAACTACTGGGTTGATTTGATTTCCCGCCTTCTCTAAGTGACTGGAGGGTTTCTCCTACCTTCTGAGGCGCCCTGTCCTGCGTGACTGTACTGGTCGCCATAGTAGTCTTCCTGCCCTGGGTACTGCTGGGGGGGTCCTACATACAACATACACACAAGTAGATTCAAGGTGTTGTTGGGTTGATTGTGGAAGGGTGGGGGGAAGGGTACAGAGGATGGGTTTCCTGCTTCTAGTTCTTTTTAGAGAGCTCTCTCTTGGTCACTTAACTCATTTTTCAGAGGCTGGGGGGAGGGGCTTTAGGTTACATCAAGATGTCTGTAAACTATAGCAGATGAACTAGAGAAACTGAGAAGAACAGGAAAAGCAGGAGGAAGGAACGGAAGGGGAGGACCAATGCTGAAAGCTTGCACACGTCAGACACACACTGAGGGGTATACCTTGCTGTGGGGGTCTGTAGGGTGGCATTGGTCTCTGTCCCATGACATGGTTCCCCTGGTTGACCTGGCCCATCATACCCATTGGGTTCTGTTGTCCTTGATAGTGCTGTCCACCACCACCAGGGGGCATGTTATACTGCTGCGATGGAGGCTGCTGATGCATCATTGGGCCTGAAGAAGACAACAATGTACTAAATCTCAACTACTCCAAACAACTAAGGCACAGTAGAACTATGCATTAAAAAAAGATCAATAAAACCACCTGAAAAGCAACGCATGCTTTTGTCTCACCTTGATTTGGCTGCATGTTCATGTTTGGTCGAGGCGCATAGTTTCCCATTGGTTGGCCCTGGGTCATGTTCATTTGACTCTGAGCTGCTATGCCTTGGGAAGAAGGAACCGCGTGATTGTAACCACCCATGGAGCCGTGGCTGCTGGGGGGCATATTCATTGACCCACTGGGCATATTAGGAGGCTGGTTGGGGCCTGGACCAGGACCTTGCATGGGCATGTGATTAGGACCTGGAAAACAGCAGCGAAGACAATTGATGTTTAAAAAATGAATAAAGAAAGTAGACTCTTAATTAGGGTTTATTCTGATTTTCTGTTATAATTAAAAATCCCCTCTTTAGTAAACTGATCACATACAAATAAATACCATAGTTGGTCTGCTGCAAAATGTCGAAGGGTGATTAATTAAATTGTGACTATAAATATAAGTTAATTTGTATTTTAGTTATTTTGTTGAAACTCTTAAAGCCAATACCAACTGTAAATACAAACAACTTGTAGTAACCAAATATTTCAATTTAATCAATATAAATGAAATCAGTCAGCTGGAAACTCTTACTACATACAAGTTGGTCTCTGTCCTTAAGACATTATACAATCTAAAATCAAAGTTTGTTAGCCTGCTGAAGTAAGATCTAAATACTTTACTTTCATGGTATATTAAAATAACTACTAGCAAAGTGATCAATACATTTTTCATATTCAATAAACTTTTGTGAAGCACTATGGATAGATGCTTTTCTATTAAAACAGTGTTTTGCCTTAAAAAAGACCAATTAAAAAAAGAGAAAATAATCATAACATATTATACTTATAAGCTATGATGCATCAGTTGTATAGAACTAAATCCAAACAAGAAAATCGGAGCCAAGCTGAAAACCATTGCTGCAAACAAAATGGGTGACATCATCCTTCAGCAAATAAACGACCTCCCTCACCGTTCTGTGGTGTTGCTAGGCAACTCTAGTGAGACAGAAACTGAGGAGGAAGGAGAACGAGAAAAAGAGAGAGAAAGACGAGGAAATGGGTGGGTGGGTGGGGGGGGGGGGGTTCAGATGAAGACTCACCAGGCATCTGTCCATTCATTTGATTTTGCATATGAGGGGCTGGAGGGCCACCGCTGACCATACCCTCAGAGGGCATGCTGTGACCGTGAGGGGGCTGAGGAGAAGGTCCACTTTGGTTCATGCCACCAGGACCCATGGGCATGTTTTGAGTGGGTGGCTGTAGGTGCAGACACAGAAATACACATCAGCTCCCTACAAAGCACATCTGAGCCTGAGACACTCAAAAAGCTATTTTACAGATTAAATAATTGATTAGTTTATCAATCGAGGATTATATAAAACAAAAAAAAGAATAGAGGAATACCTTGAAGTAGATTCTTATACAAGATAATGAACAATTAATGAAAAAAAGAAGAAACAGGAAATAACTACAAACTTGGGTTCAAAGTACAAATTGAAACACTGCAGTACTTAAAGTTAAATAGAGTGCTGCAATGTCCTTAACATTTTTACAGTGTACAAAGTAACCTTTGTCAATGTTAAGTTATATTAGTTTATTTTGGCTTGCATTGTCATTGTAAAATATATAAATATAAACAAACATTTAATTATCACAAGTCAGATGGTCTATTACTGCATCTTGATTTATTCATTATAGTTTGATGTTAATTAAATAAGAAAATGTCAATTTCCTGTGACTGATGGGGAGCCTTAAGATGCTATTATCACACTAACCTTTTAGACAACTTAAATTAACTTACAAAAATTTAAAATACATATATGGCTTGTACATAGTGTAATGTTAAAAAGTTGTTTAAATATATATATTTTTTATTAGTAATTTAGACAAAGAAAATGTCACAAGTTGGCATAAATTGTCTAAAATGTTATAGTGTGACAGGGCCTTCAGCTCTGACAGATTATCTTATGACATGTAAGTAAGTTACAATTTATCCGATCAAAACAATCAGTTTGGACCAATACTCACAGCAGGGAGGAGAGACTGCATGTTCTGATTGGAGTCTGCTATTGTGGCCAAATACACTAAATTTCTGTGCAGCATCTGTTGATACCTGGGCAGATGAAGAATAATGAATAACTCGTATATATTCACAATGAAAAAGGGGGACTTCTAACTTACTGTGAACACTCTGCTGTTTTGCCTTTACTCTGGAAGTCCATTATACACTGGATCAGCTGGTTGTTTTCATCAAGTAACTACAAAAGCAAATGCAGATATTTACGTCACGTTTGAGTTACTTCTCGTAATATTTAAACCAAATACTAAAAATAGCGACATATTTTCATTTGATAGCATTGGTTTTGTGCCCTCTAAATACTGTTTTGTTATAATTTGAAAACAAAGGGGAGACATTTTTGTGAAATGTGAACGTGCGTTTCTAGCTAACAAAAGACACGTCTTGTGCTAGCTGTCCTCTGCTAACAAAACCGAAGGCCTCCATTCATCTAAACACACAAATATAGGTTACACGACGAATCGATGTAAGGCTCGTCGAGTACACATGGTTTCAGCGAGGTTCGTATTCACCGCGCTTGGACCGCATAACAATGTCTCTGATCTGCCCACAATTGGACCTGGATGGGCACGGCTAACACTGACATGAATCTCAACAGCTAGCAGCGCTCTGTGCTACAGCCTCCATGCGCCGCGCTAAAAAAGATGAATTACCTTTTGTATTCCAGCGGGTGTTATATCACCCTTCCGTTGCCTGTGAGGTGCAAACGCCACCGACATGGTGATAAAATTACAAACGAAAGCAAACTAAATCATAAAAGTCAAAAGTAGCTAACACACAAGAAAAATTCAGAGGAACCGTAATCACACACAGAGCTCTGAATGCTCAATTTCATAATGCAGTGGTCCATTTGGGGGGAGGAAAGGTATTCACAGATTTATAGAAATATCGTTGTTGTTTTGTTCATTTAGATTTGTTTAAATAATCAGTGTTTGTTTTAACTGTACATATTTGAAAATGTATATAAAATGTTTTATTTAATCACGAAAAGCACATTTTTGCCACGTAAATAAATCACGTCCCCACTTATTTTTCGCATAGTGGTACAGTCCCCATCTAAAGTGATCATGTGCTACACGGTAAAAAAGGAGGACATTATTGAAACTTTCGAATAATAATAATAATAATAATAATAATAATAATAATAATAATAATAATAATAATAATAATAATAATAATAATAATAATAGCTATAGCCACCTACAGCGGGTATTCATTTTTGTTTTAAAATTTGAATGAGTTATCACATGCGTTTAACGATTTTAAAAAAAAGATTTAAATTAGAAAAATATCAATACATGATAGTATATATGTTTTAGCATATATTCTTCACAATAAAAATAATTGCGAACTAGCGCGTTTACAACTTTCCGTCTGTGTTTGGTACCATACATATCAGGTCAGAGGTTACGCGCATGCGCTGTTGTCAAAATTAAAAGTGAGCGGCTTGTTGCTAACTAGCTGAATCATTTCGTGGAGGTAGCTTCGTTTCTCATATTTCGTCGTTTCGGGTTTGTCTTGCAGCACAATGGCAGCGAGATATGACAGAGCAATCACTGTCTTTTCTCCCGATGGTCATCTATTTCAAGTGGAGTACGCACAGGAAGCTGTAAAAAAAGGTTCAACAGCGGTACGTCTTAATGGAAACAATGCTAACGAGCTAACGTGGTCAACTAGCCGACATCAGACACACAATACTTAAGCTAATTGATTTATTTAACATCGTCTGTTATATGCTAGACTTGTTATTTGCTTTCACAATGTGTTTAGGCAGTAGATATGTTAGTTTCATTGATAAAATAGAGGGTGCAAAGTGCATAAGCCAGGACGTAAAGCGTTTAACACTGACTAGCATTTTGTCGCTGTGTCACTCTTACCTTACTTTCAGTTTTGATCAGTCTGCTCGTGTTAGGTTGCAAAAGTTCGGAAAGGCACTGATTGATAATCACTATGTTGTCTGATAAATATGTAGGAATTGTGTTCTTGACTATTATAATGTGGAGCAGTTAAGGAAGGTGATTGTTTTATAGTTTCTACTTTTAATAATAATAAAAAGACATACTGACTTGTATTGGATTTCAAACTTCAATCTTAGCAATAAACAAAACCTCTTTGTTAGAGTTCTGTTGGGGTTGTTTTTAATTGCTTTATTTAATCCAAGAAAAGCATTTTCTCTTTTTTAAGAATTAAATGAGGAAAATTAAAGAGACCAGATTCCTTAACTAACAAACAACTTGAAGATGAATAGACTGACATTTGGTATAATTTATGAATATATTATTAAATTTCAATGTATTTAAATAATTTATGATGTGTGTTGTCAAGTGAGCCCTTTATCTACCACCTTGTGGGAATGTAAAATTAAGTAATGCTTTGTTTTTTCTCGTTCTCTTTGTGCAGGTGGGAATCAGAGGTAAAGACATTGTTGTCCTTGGCGTGGAGAAGAAATCTGTGGCAAAGTTGCAAGAGGAACGAACTGTCCGCAAGATCTGTGCACTGGATGAACATGTCTGCATGGCATTTGCAGGTAACTTAAAAAAAAATGTTTACCCAAGGTTTACCAAAACACTGATCTGCTGCACATTGTTACCAGATATAAATGCTTGTTTAATTCATGTTACCCCTTCTTGCCGGCTAGTAAAGCATTTTTTTTTTCTCATTGCTTTAAGGTCTGACAGCAGATGCCCGTATTGTGATAAACAGAGCACGGGTTGAGTGCCAGAGCCACAGGCTAACAGTTGAGGACCCTGTCACAGTGGAATACATCACACGGTACATAGCAACGCTGAAACAGGTGTGTTAGCCTTTCACTATTGACTTAAAGTTTTAATTGTAGCTTGTTAAAACTAATCTATACAGTGTAATTATGCTTCCTGGTTGCTTTAAATGTTTGACACTTAAATAATAAAAAAAGTTGATCAACTTTTATTTTTTGTTATTGTAGCGCTATACTCAAAGCAATGGCCGCAGACCATTTGGAATCTCAGCCCTAATCGTTGGTTTTGACTACGATGGAACTCCCAGGTTGTATCAGACAGACCCATCAGGAACCTACCACGCATGGAAGGTCAGCAAATTTATTCTGCATACGTCCCACTATTGTTTAGTTTCAATTAGTTAACAAGTATAACAATCTAATGATTATAATTGTTTTAATTTTTCTCTGTTTGTTGGTAAAATAATAGGCAAATGCGATCGGCCGTAGTGCAAAAACTGTGAGGGAGTTCTTGGAGAAGAATTACACAGAGGAAGCCATTGCTGGGGACAATGAGGCAATCAAGTTGGCAATTAAGGCATTGCTTGAGGTACATAAAGTGATTTTGCTCATTTTCTTTCATTTATGATCTAACAAATATTATTTGGTGAATAAAATACACTAATTACTCTGTAATTGGTCACAGGTTGTCCAGTCTGGAGGAAAAAATATTGAACTTGCGGTGATCAGACGAAATCAGCCACTTAAAGTAAGAAATCTTATACTTCTCGATTATTATTTTATTTTTTGAAAACTTTTGCTAACTGCTGTGTACTTTGTGCCTTTTACAGATTTTGGAATCCAAGGAGATTGAGACTCTGGTGGCTGAGATTGAGAAGGAAAAAGAAGAAGAGGCAGAGAAGAAGAAGCAGAAAAAATCCTCTTGAAGCTGATATGATCTTTATTGCACTAGGATTGCAATAGCCTTTTTATTTTGGATTCTAAATATTAATTTCAGAGGATTTACTTGGTTATCTCATTGTAAAGACCTGAATCCTAACTTGAGAGCAGCTCATGTTGCATAAGTGTTTTCACATGTTGCTTCACCAAGTGGAAAGGATAGCAGGTTAACTCAATTTGGACACACCCACTAATTCAAAATCAATGACTATGTTAAGCCAAACCTTATATTAGTGCTGTAGTTATATAGTTGTGCTGCTCTTAAGTTAGGATTTACTTCTTTTTCCATGCTTACAAGAAGTTTTTTTTTTTATTATTTACCAAAAGGCTCAGAAACTTTCAGAATTTCAAATGTTGAAATAAATTCTTTGCAACATGAGCATACGGAAACTAAATAATCAATAAAAGTAGATTTTTCTTTGTACGTTTTCTACAAAGTCTTTGCCTGTAGCTGTACGCCAAATGGCTTTAGTAGTTATTTCAATGTAAAAGCCCATAAAATGATCAGCAAGTCTTGTAACACAAAACTAAGGTTGGAAGGACTTTTCGAAACAGAAGAATACCCTAACTCACAGTATTGATTATCCCACTGCAGAGCAAGAACTGTGATAAAAACACCACTAGCAGCAGTAGGGTGTTTGGCTATAAAGTGTAATGTTTTTCATTTATCAGCGTTCTGTCACACAGACCTGGAAATAGTGGGGGCTTGATTGCTTTATAAAGTGCTCACCTTTCCCTCAGTCATTTAAAACAAATTAGTGGCCAGCAAATGAATGGCCTAATGGTCACCCGACAAGACCCCCAAACCCCCTTCCTTTCTTTTTTTTCTGTTCTTTTTTTGCTTCTGCTTCTTTTTTTTTATTTCTCCCTAAATTCGCTTATCAAGCAACCGCTGCTCTGAATTCTCAACGACACAATTATGGCCGGCGGTGCGGTTGGGCTGCTTAATGGGATCCTGAACTCAGACCCCAGTGGGAACTTTCAGTGACTTTAATCTGGAGCCCTTTGAAAAGTTGTGCCGTGCTGTGCTGAGAAGCCCCGGGGGGGTTCCCTCTGACTCTTACCAAAGACATAATGGTGAATGCTAAAGTCCTTCATTTAGAGTCATCTTCCTACAGCCAGGATTTCCTGAGTGCGCGCCTTGAAAAGAGCGAGTGCACTTTGCCTTGTTTGGAAGGTGTTGCAGGTTTTTGTTTGGGCTAGTTCCTAATTGCAATAATTAGAATGCTTATAATTGCATTGGCCAATGGACCTATACACTTAACTGCTTTTAGTTGTTGCAATTATATAAGTTTGCGGGAGCCTAAACTGGAAAAGAAGCAGAATTGCTTACAAAGTTGCAAATATCGATCCCTAACTTGTGTCGTCTTACAGAAACAAGCTGATCCATATTGTCAAAAAAAAATGGCACTGCTGAGACTTCTAGTCATTTGAACTGCTTGTGGGAATAATTTTCTTTCTTCCATATTTTTTTTATAAATATATATATATTTTCTGACATTGTTGGTGCCCACAATCAACGCGCTCCTGCGCCTCGGGACAAAGTCCATCTCTCTCATCTCTGGCTGCTGCTCATCATTAATGCAGAAAATAATGGCTTCACCAGAGGTCATTGAGAGAGGAACAAGGCCCGAGGACATGTGCTCTCCAAGCAAGAATGCACACTGCTGCGAGCCGTCAACAGTGAGCACTCCTGTGCACATGTATACACGCACACCTTAGGGGCCAGTCACGCACACGCTTAAGAAACGCAGCATCCATACAAACACACAAGATTAAAACACAATTTTTACGTAGCTTTGTCACTTCATCAGTCATGCAATATTAGATAAAGTGTTTCGTGCTGAATCAAAACTCCACATTTGGATCTAAATTTGGCTTTTTGTTTGCATCTGACAACACTTTTAACTCTTTTCTCTTGATATCTAATGTAGTCCTCTTTTGCTGATTTCTAAGTCACAACCAGATTTTACTTTGAGGACATTTTTTTTGTGTCGTTCTAATGTGCCACCCTGCAGCCATGTTTCAAAGTCTGCCTCTTCTAGAATGTTTCTGTGCAAAAAAAATGTCTTGAGGTCCATAAAAGGAAAAGAAAGCGCTTCAACCGTGGAGGCACAAATATTCTGGTAACCCCCCCGATATGAGCCAACTTTTACAAAAACAAACCAAAAAACATGTTCATTCAGTTCTATTTTTTTAAATAAGTAAACATCAATGAGTTCATTAAGTTTGAAACTACTTTAACAGATGAAGGTGCTGGTTTTGTAAACCTCAAAATACCAACATTATAAGAATAGGTTTTGATGTTTTAATTAAAAGGGGGCTGTTATGCAAAATCAACTTTTTTTAGCTTTATATCATGTTATAATGTCATTCCCTCATCAAAAACACACCCAGAGTGTTGCTTACACTCATTCATGCATGTTTGAGAAACCCTTGAATCTCCTGCGTTTGCCATGTTCCTAAATGCTTGTTGGTACAAAGCACCGCCTACTTACAAAAAGCTCCTCCCATGGAGCTCAGTCATGTGTTGTGAAAATGTGCTGAAGTGGGAGTGTCAGAAACAGTAGGAGGCTCTTAAAAAACCGGTGCCAGTTCTGAGGTGTTTAGATAAACTATGATGCAAAGTCAAAATTATTTTTGATATATACAGCATTTTCATATGTGCCTGCAAAATAAAAATACTGTCTATTTATAAGGAAAAATGATGGAATAACCCGAAAAACTACAGTTCAAACTTTTTTTTGTCACTCTAGACTTTATGACAGCTCAAATCATCTGAGGCATAACTTCCACTATTCAAAAAACAAATAAGGTTTACATATAAATCAGTTTTTTTTCTCCAAACATTCAGATGCTTTGATTGTCTTTTAATTGATAGAATTTTACTGCTTCTTTTTTTCCTTCATTTTATTTGACAGATCGAGAAATGTTCAAAATTTCTATTGCATTATAACATGATGTCAACAGCTTGTGTGTACCAGCAAAGCTGCAGTAACATCTTTTGCATTGAAAAGAAACTGCTGATCAAGTAAAACAGTGCTTTTAAAGTTAAAACATTAAATATTGTAACTGCTGCACATGTAGATTTACTGCAGAATTATGACTGCCATCCCCTTAAAATGTAATCTCAGGATGTTCTTAAAACTGGAAATGTATGTTTTCTTCAGTCAGTCGCATTTTTATGCTTTATTAGACCTACACATATATATTAATAATTTATCTTCAAATATTACTTATTCAGAGTCCATAATTGCATCTCTTTACCTCACATATTTTTTTAATTATCAATGAACGATATTTCTCTGAATCAGAGGTTTCTAATAACTAAGTACATTTACTAAAGTCCTTAATTTGTCCAAGTATTTTTTCAAAATCATGACTTTTACCTTTTTTTTACCTTGTTTTGAATCAAAATTTTGAAATTCAAAACCTAAAAATTATACTTTTACTTTTTTTACTTAAAAATGTAACACCTTGTTACACGTTACACATTTAAATTTGACCAAACTCAGAAACAAAGTGTTGAATTTACTTGACCAAGTTGTGTGTAAAAATCTACTTACAGAACTCACTTTAGTAGAACCAGTTGGTTTAGTAAATACAACACTTTATTTCTTAGAGCGTGTACTTTTCGTTTACTTTCCCAATTATTGTGAGCCGTTTTATGACTTTTACTTTTCTTATCAGTGAAATTTATTTTTTACCAAAGTCATTTTCTGTTATAGTAATTTTACGTTTACTCAGTTATATTTTAAGTACTGTATTGACCTCTGCTCTGGTGAGTGCACCCTAGCTCAGCTTCTACTGTGGATCACCTTGTGAGCCAGCAGAGTGCAGTGTTGCATAAAAGCAGATGACATCATATCATTTCTGGTGTCTCTCACTTCTTGTCCTGCAGATTGACAGTATGACTCCTCTAGCAAACAGTGAGCAGAATGCAGCGGCCACACTGACATGCTTTTGACTCTGCGCTTCAACTCGCAGCCACAAAGGCTCTCCGAACAATCAAATCCATCGAAGGGGAGAGAGCTGTTTTTCAGCTGAAAAAATGTCAGATGAAAAAGCTACATTGCTCGTACCCCGGAGCCACGGCCAAGTTGTCAAAGTGTGTTGGGTCATAAAAGGCTACGCTCTCAACACTGTCCCTTTTCTGCTTGTCACATGTCGACAGTTGCACACAAACACTATTTGTGTGTTGCAAATTGGCCTGCCTCCACTTTATGCCCTTTGGGGCCCTGCATCAATACGAAGGAAAAAAGAAAGTTTGGGCAAATTGGCATGGAAGCTTACACATCCATAAGTGATCCAAATATGTTTTCTTTTAATGTTCTCTTTCAACTTGTAGCTCCAGGGATATATTTTGAATATCACTCCATTATCTCATATTACACATCTTATCTCCTCTGCCCTCAAATCTCTTTCCTCCTTCCTTCCCTGGCTCACTTTCTTGCTCACATCACACATTGATTTTCATCTGTTTTCCTCCTGAACACGCCCTCTGTTTTTATTCCACAGAGCAACATCTGATGAATGGACGACCAGCAGCATCCTCTGTCGCCAGCATGTAAATGCTGAGTCAGCTTTCACACTGTTTTCCTGTATTATTTTATTTTTATTTGCGTCAAACTACATACTTCTGCATACTTGGTGCTAAGTTTGCCTTAAACATTCAGCTCAGTTGAGAGATGGCTCCTATCACTTTTATTTTAACGTTTATTGAATTTTGTCTACAAGTAGTTTACCTTAAAAACATTGAGAATTTCTCAATTGATAACAAACACTTTTCTGATTCTGTAAATTTTCTCTATTTTTAACCTCTTGCTGTATGAAGATGTGGATTCTACATCATTCAGGACATGGTAGCCTAAACCCAAAAGCAAGCAAACAAACAAACAAACAAACAAACAAACAAAAAAAAAAATTAGTCATTTATTTTTTTATTTTTTTACTTTCTTAACTAGACTTAGATGACTTTTAGCTTAGCCTTTTGCTACTTTTAGCTAGCTTTTAGCTACTGCTTTTAGTTACCATTCAGCTGATTTTAGATTTTAGCTACTGTCTCGCTACTTTTAGGTGGTAGCTAATTTACCATTAGCTATTGTTTTGTTATGTTTAGCTTAGCTACATTTTAATTCCTTTTAAATGTAGCTATTTTATTCTTTCAGCTTCTAGCAACATTTTGCTATTTTTACTAATATTTTGCTACAATTGGCTAGCTATTTGCTACTTATAGCTTCTTGCTATTTTGTATTTTTGCTATTTTGAAATTCTAGCTAGTTAATAACGTTTGCTTTTTAGATAGGATTTCATTTTTTTAGCTTCTAGTCAGTGTTTTGCTCTTATACGCTTTTAGGTATTATATGTTTATTTGCTTTTAGCTGGTGTTTTACTTCTATTTGGTTTCAGCTATTGTTCTGCTTCTTTTAGCTAGCTTTTATTTTAGCTTTTGAAAAGCAATCTTTGCAGTCCTTCACACTGTATTTTCACAGAAAATGTAATTTCTCTAGTTACTTGTATCCTCTGAAAGGTGCTGGAATATTAACAGTTTGCACAAAGAGACCAAAGGCGTGGTTTTGAGTTACCCCTTAAGAATCACCTGTCAGGGGTTTTGTCTCCCAGAAGAATACCCAGAGTGCCTCCCTCTCTAATTGAAAGTAGACACCATTGGCCTAAACAGGGAGAACAGGAGAAACAAGGAGGGCTTGAACAGAGTGAGAGCAAGAGGCAAGAAAAAAACAAGAGCAGACAGAGCTAAAATAATCAATTCCCAGGATGCTGCGGGCCAAAAGCAAATGGCCTCGGGGCCTCGTGGCCTCTCAGGGCCATGGCAGGAGCCAGTCACACACATCACATAGCATTACTCGGGATGGGGTTACAGGAAAATGTCAGCCGACGCATAAGGAGGAACCATCGGCCCATAGGATAATTTGAGTGCCTGAGGGAGGTGCAATCTTTCATTCCCACGACTCCTCTCTTTCCACCCACACCCTCTTTTCATTGTATTTTTTTGAATCCATTTTTTTTCTTTCTTAGTTTATTTCATGGTTTTAATTTTGATTACCTCTACAGCCAAATATGTTACTATTGTAAACAAAGGCCACAGCGCAGGGTTTCTCAGGTGATGCTGGAGAGGTTTTGTTTTTTCCTTCTTCTGTTTGAATTTTAGAAGTGTGGCCTCTGATAGCTTGCTTTACAATCTGACCTGTACATGTTGGGCTGAATATTGTCATGTGACTGGTCATAAAAACACCATTTCCCCTTTAGGATTACTCCCATATTAGATGTATTTAAAATTGAAAAGTTGAATAAAAAAAATCAAGGAATATTCTGATTCAAGATGTTTGACACAACAAACTGATCTTAAAATAACAAACAAACAAAAAAAAACCCCACTATAATTTAATCAAGATGAAAGCTTTAACTTGATCTGGTGAGACTGATCTCAACACATCCTGACAAAAAATGTTGTTAGTAATTAATTAGCGTGAACTGTTTGTTAGCAAAATATCTCATTAACTGCTGACCAGACTTAATGAAACTTTCAAAAAAAAAAAAAAAAACTGTAGATGTGCCTATATATTTGACTTTTTAAAGCCTGGCCACTTTAAAATGGTTGCAAAAGTTTGCAGACCTTAATAACACATAAACAGTTTTAAATAAATAAATAAGTAAATAAATCAGTTTTACTGATATTTCACTAACGTTTGGTGTGGTAGTATCTGAGAATCATTCACAACATTTAGTCCAAATACTACTCATTGCACAAGCTCTTCTTTTAAAAAACTAGTTTTAACTTTTGGAGTCAACCATGTCAGTCTGTTATCAAAATAGCTCATGAACCACCACACAGATTTTGATAAAACATTCAGAAAGTAATCACTGGATGTATATCTACAACTCATTAACATTTGGAGTAAATCCAATTAAGGATAGTAGCTACAGCAAATCAAATTTAGACAAGATAAAAACAGCAATCAGCATGTCAGTTTTATTGACATTGAGCTGAAATTTGATATGGTAGTAGCTGAGAGTCATTAAAAACATATAGCCTGAGTACTAATTGTTCTGCAAGCTCTTCTTTTAAAGTTTAGCTTAAAATGTTGGAGTCAACCTTGTTTGTCTGTTGGCAAAATATCTCATGAACCACTGAAGGGATTTTAGTGAACTTTTCAAAAAGTAATCACTGGATGTATATCTACAACTGATTAATGTTTGGAGTAAATCCAATCTAAGATAGAGTTGATGTGGTAGTAGCTGAGCATTATTCACAACTCATGCTCTGAGTGTGACATTTCACAATATTGCATGAGTGCACATAATGTTGTTTTCCTAACATGTGATGATTTTAGTCTAAAAATTTGGCCTCAAAAGGCGATGGGTGATATGCATTCCCTCAATGAAGGCTGGGCCTTTAACACTGCACATAGAAAGTGATGGTGGATGGTTTGGTTGATGGTTGTGTGTCGTATTGGAAAATGTTGCACCCTGTTTGCATTGTTCCTACAGCCTTGACGTGTGTGTGTGCGTGTTAGTGCATGAGCATGCAGCTGAGAGTACGCATTAGCTAAAGACAGCGAGAAGGATGTGGAGAGCGAAAGAAAGAGACAGCAAGAGAGTTCAGCGCAGATATCTGAGTGCATCTGACAGAGAGGACAGCCCTGCAGGCAGGTCCCAGCCCCTTCAGCACCAAAAATGACACATGACTACTTTGACTTTTGTCATCCCCCTGTCTCCCTACGCCCCCAAACCAAAGCCCGCAACAAACACTGAGGCAAGCGCAGATACACACACACACATACACACCGGCGCACACTCAAAGACACACAGTTGCACACTGTATACTGCTTAGATTACATTATCCTTATCCCCAGGACATGAGCCCTCCTTGTTGGATGACATTTGGGCTTGTGCAGCAGTAAGGTTACCTTTCTTTGCCCCTGAGTTAAAGATGCCTGTCTGCCGCATGCATTTAAAATGAAGGACGGGGGAAAAAAAAAAAAATCAGATGAGAAAGATTTCCAAAAGCACTTTGATCAGAGGCATCAACAGTCACGCACAAACTTGTTAAGCAGTATGTAAATTTGGGCTGATACTGAATAAAGTTGCCAGAATGGCATGAATCCATTGTGCTGCGATGATCAAAATAAAAGAGGGCTTCATACGCTGGAGGGCAAGAAAGTCACAGACATGAAGGTTTTTTTTTTCCTCCTTCCTCTTTTTTTTCTACAAAGGGGCTGATGTGATGCAGAGAGGAGAGAAGGGGAGGGAAATGAAAGATAGGGGGAAGCCTGGAAGGATCTCAATCTAAATTAGCCGGGTAGAAGGAAGACTATGCTGAGTGAGACGTATAATTAAAACCAATGTGATGAAAACATCAGCACTCACTCCCGTCACTCGTTAGATGGATTTCTAAAATTTGCTACCGGGGATGATCTGAAATATGATTCCAAGCTAAAAGGTAAAGCTCACCTATTGTATTGTTAACACAAACCGTTCTCACATTTTTTTTTACTGGTCTTCCTGTCAAAACCTCACTTCATCCACATCTTCTCTCCACCTTGCTTCTTTTTTTTTCTCCCTCCCTTGGCCCCCCCCCCCCCCCACACGACTGACATCTAGAGATGAATAGATGCTGTCAAACGGAGTCTTGTAGCCTGTCAGTTTTTGAACAAACTGTTAGCAAAAGAAACTGTTTCACATAAAAACCTCCCAGTCTGAGATGAGGTTCTCAGCTTTAGGTTGTTGTATCAAGTATTTATGAGAGGATTTTTGCCCCGTGAGTGAAGTAAGAAATACAACCTCACACAACCTTATTCCATATATAGTCTACAGCTTCCTTAAACTCATTAGTTTGTTTCATGATCACATCACTATATTTTCTCCCCTTAAACTAATGGTTTGAAATAAAGAATACAATAAGATACTGTATTAAGTAATATTCCCATTTAAAGCACAAAAAGAACATAAGATTAGATTAAGGTGTTGAGAAGTTGCCAATGAAAAAAAGTTGTTCTTCAGATGCTTTATGAAACTATCCAGGTTCTGAATAAATTTTGCACGCTGAAGTTTTTGCCTTTGTTTGTGCAAGAAATCATGTCTGCCATATCAACATATCTCACAAACCACTGAACAAATCTGAATGTAACTTGTTAAAAGTATTGACTCAACCTCTACAATTGATTAACTTTTGAAGTTAACCCAATTCAAGATGGTCACCACTGACAATGTGTTATATGATATTAAAAAACTGTAATTCAATATTTTTACACACATATCAAGTGAGGTGGCTGAGTTAGTGGAGCTGTTGCTTCTTGGCAAGAAGGTTGCCAGATCAAAACCTGGCTGAGTAGAGTTTGCACATTCTCTCTATGCATGTGTGGGTTTTCTCCAGGTACTCTGGTTTCCTCCCACGGACCAAAAACATGAACGTTAGGTTAATTGATAACACTAAATTGTCCTTATCTGTGAATGAGAGAGTGAATTATTCTTTGTCTCATATGTCTCTTGTTGTCCTGTGGTGGACCTGCAACCTGGGTGTCCCCCACCCCTCGCACATCTGGATATGGGCACCAGTGACCCCTATAGACCTGGAAAGGAAGAAGCAGGTAAAAGATAATGGATGGATGGATTAATCATGTAAAATGGTAAATATATGATGATGCATGATGCTCAATATACATCACAGGCTGTAAACATCTTACCTGGTAAAATTTTTTTTGTTGTTGTTTTTGTGGGAAATCAGCCGGGGACTAAGCTCCAGGGAGGAGCTTTGTGCAAATGGGTGGTGCTTTGTGACTTTGAGAGTTATTTTCTTGAAACCTGATTAGACAAATAATTATGTGAGTTTGAATGGCTTTTAATTGTAAGTTTTCTTGACAAGAGTCGTTGTTTTTTTCAGAATGGGTAATGTTTTATAGATAGTCATTTTAACTCATTGTTTAAACTTAAGCTTAAACAATAAATTATCATCAATTGCGCAAATGTTATAACTTACTATCTATCCTAAGTCGTAAAAAACTTATTGTGTGTTTTTAAGGGAGCAATTGAACTCGTTTTTTAGTTTAACCACCATAATTTATACAGTGAGTACTGAAGAAATGTATTGGGGTTTGTTTATCCACTGATTTTTAAAGACACTTCACATAGGTGAAACATGATACAGTGTTATAAACCATTGTGTGATTATTTCTGGGATTAAATTGATGATTTTATGTACAGACTGGTCTGGATGGCTGGACAATATGGTCACCTAGAGCAGGAAGTATATAAGTAGCTACATGCCTGAACGCATATTCAACACATAGTTACTGAATGTAAAAGAAACACTGGCTGAAATAGAATTACGTCGAGAGGATTTGACCCTGGAGCAGGACGGTCAGCAGCATCAATCCCCCTCAATGATGTCAAACTTAGAGTCAGATCCTGAAGAAGTTGTTATAGGTAACAACACTTCCTGGTTTTGGAGCTGAATGTATGGAGAGAGAATTAAACGTGGTCCAGCCCAGTGCTGTTGTACTGTATAACTCTTTTCACATTTGAATATTGGTATATTTTCTCTCTGGTTACAAACACGTATCAAGTAGGGGTGCAACAATACATGTACCCATATCAAACCAAACCGAACTGCACCAAACCGTATCGAAGACACTTGTATCGAACAATGCAGATTCTTTAAATGTATTGTATAAACTTGTCTTTTTAAGATGCTCTGTGTTGAAGGATCAGTGGATCTTTGTTCAACTATTCCACCTAGGCTACATTATGGAGCACAGATCCACTGAGAAACTTGATGTTTTAGCAATATTTGATTTAAAAACTGGACTTTTGAGGTTAAACAAATGTTTATTATTAATTTCAATAAATTGCAAGTTAAAAAGTGCCTGGACATTTCTCTTTTTTGAATCGAAAACATATCGAACCGTGTGACTAAACTATCGAACCAAACCGTGAACTTTCTGTATCGTTGCACCTGCATCAGTACCTATCATGTTACTTTGTTGTCTTTTCCTCCTTACCTCACATGTTTCCTCGGTGCGACTCAAGCTGTTCCTACAGTAAAGAATAAACAATTGAAAGCTTCGGCTATTCTGTCAGTCTGTGTCTGTAACCAAATATCTCTGGCAGTAGAGAGGATGCTGCGTGTCCCTCAAGTAAATACTGAGTCCTGCTAACGACAAATGTCTCAACATTGAACCGGTCCCTGAAAATGATAAAATAAAACAAACCTGAGATTAAAAAATAAAATAAAAAAAAAAGTCCCCTCAGGTGTGTTCCCTCTCCTCCGTCCTCTCTGCACCTGCCTGCACTGAGTCTCTCAATGCCTCTCTGTTTGTCTGTCTACACAATGGAGACGGTGCATAGCCTGTGGCATCTCTCTCCAGCTGAGAGCCACCTCTCTCCAGAGGACCGGAGAGGAGGACCGCCAGCACTAACAACTGATCCTGGCAGATAAAGGAGCAGATAGGCAAGGAGAGAGCGCCTTGGACAACACTTGTCTGTTCTCGGACAGAGCTGCTTTTTGTAACTCCGTGGTGAAGTGACCAATCACTTGTCAGTCAACATGTTTAAGTGACCAATTCATTTCAGTTGGGTAATTTAAAAAAAAAGTTTCTAATCTAGATGAAACCATCGTTGTTTGATTCAAATTGTGACCCAATATGCATCTGCCACCATCACTTTTGTCTGGGCCGCTGAGGCCTTTTTTCGTCAGTGCAGTGTGATGTAGCAGCAATAGCACCCGTTCGGTGCGCCACTCACACTCCTCAGGGCAGCTGACTCTAGAAGGGCTGTAAGGCAAGACAGCCACCACAGGTCGCGGAGGCCACAGCTGGGAAAGCTCGGAGCCAAAGCCTCACCCTGATGGGATAAAGTGTACATCAGCTGCTCGGATAAGAAAACAAAAACGGGAATGGTTTTGAACTTGAAGCTTTGTTAGATCCTTCGTTTGCTCTACATCCAATCGACCGTGTGTGGTCTAGAAGTGCCAAAGTCCCCGTATTTGTCCTAAGAAAGACCTTGATAGGAATGGGGTCTTAGAGTGCTTATTTTATTCTCTTCCACGCTGCTGCAGGCTATAGCTGTATTAATGCAATGGCAGGGATCTTTGAAGTTGTGACTTTATGAGACAAAAGCTAATTTCCTTTCCTTTGTTCATTATCGAGAAAGACTTCCAGCCAGGCGGAAAAGCATGCTGTGCTAATTATTCCGTTCATGAGTTGTCTCTAAAGTATGTAATGGATTTCACTGGGCTTTTTGCAGGTAAGCATGGTGATGTGGTGCTCACTTCTGTCAACATGCTGGTTTAGTAAGATTATTCTGTCTGAATGGATGTGAACCTTCCCAGAAAGAGAGGAACACTGAGATAAAGCTTTTAACTGTGTTCAGATTAATTTGCCCTTATAAGGGAGAAAAAAAACACCTGGAAACGTAGTTTTTGTTAAAACCTTGAGTCAGGGCTGATGCACAGCGTTGTATCAACACACGTATACCCTCTGCAGAGTTATAGGACCGAAATCACTTTGCAACTCATTAAGATCTGAACCTAATTTAACAAATGAGTTTCGGAGTTCGCCGGGGCCAAGTTAGGCATGTGACATAATGGGATTTTCATCTCCCCCTAAAACACAAGTTGGCAGAACATGAAGGCGAATTTCACATTCCATCTTTGCCGCCCACAACACCTGAGCGCTCCCAGTCAGCGGAAGTGTATGTGTGTCCTGTCATGGATGTAAGATGTGTACCCTGTGACACGGACTCAGATCACACAAGAGGGGGGGGAATAATAAAAAAAAAGACGTGTAGCTGTGATACAAGTGAGGCAAAATCACCTCCTCCACTGCTGTCTGGCACCCCTCCTCCTCCTCCTCCTGGTCTCCCTCTCCCCTGCTTTGTTTGTGCTCATTTCATTCTGTGTGCAGCCTCCTGGCAGGCAGGTCAAGGTTTACCCTCGCAACACACGCCATTTCCCTCGCACGGCGCCCGGGGGAGGAACACAAGAGGCCCGAGGCAAGGGCAAGCCCAAACAGCTCGCAAAAAAAAAAAACATCGGCGCCATCACCACCTCCAAACCGCATGGAGAGGAGGACAGAAATACTGAGCTGAGATTCACAAAGTTGAATCTTCCCCTTTTTTTTTACCCCCCTCCCTCTCTCTTGCTCTCTCTTCCTCTTTCACTACTTATTGCTTTCATTCTTTATTTTCTCTTGGCTTTTATCTTATTGTACAGTATTGATTTCCATCAGTAGTAAGGTATACGTCCATTACCGACAGATTTAATAGAGTGACAATAGAAAAGTACTCATTTGTTCCCCCTGTAGTGCTAGTGTTCATTTTGAGAGTCTGATACAAACCTTGGCTAGAAGCTAGTGCTGGATTTTTAGCTGTAAATGGAAAACGCCTGTGGGCTTTTCATTTTCTGGGCCCAGACGTTCCCTTCATGGTGTCGGAGCCCTTGTGTTCACAGAGTTCATGTTGTGCTGCAGGCCTTTTTTTTTTTTTTTTTGGTTTTTTTTTTATATTTTGTTTTATCTCATAGCTTAGACTAGCAGCGCTTTAACTCCCAGAGGACTCCTGCGTAGCAACAGCAGAGATCAACAAAGTAAGTTTGTTTATGTTGGCTGTGTCCGCATGTTGTCGACTTATACATTTCTCAGTCTCCATTTCCTGCCTCTCCTTGCCCCAGGGGAAAGGAGCCCTCTAATTGGATCTTGTTCTAATTGAGCCTAATACTGGAGCTAACCGGAGTTGGGCCCTGTGGCTAATGAAGAGCTGAATCAAAACTAAGCACTAAAACTTTCACTGTGCATGTGTGTGTATACTGCATGCCAGCATTTTTTTTCTTTTCCACAGTCCATCGGGAAGGCATTATTGCTCATTCTGGTTTAGGACTTCTTTTTTTTAATTCACTGCCTGAACATTCAGTTATTTCACACAAGGAAGAAATAGTGTTAGCAGGTTAATGACAAACACAGCAAATCGATTCTTGTTAGTGATGTTTTTGAAACATCGCTAAAATGTTCAACCTTTAAATTCAAAAGTGTTTTTTGACACAAGTATGGCATGCCATTAGCTAAAAATATGAATTTGAGCAACGTCTTCCAAAAAGACGTTTGACTTGATTTTTTGTCAGGTTTATGCAAAGAATAAATCCTATGCAACCAAAACAACTGGCTGATATCATTGTAAGTATAGCTTTGCAGTTTTTTGTCTTTATTAGTGCAAGATATTTGATTGATTAACTGAATTTTAGATATACATTTATTTTAAACTTTGTGATCAATTGTAATCATTTAAAGAGACTAAACGAGTCACTATTTAGCGTAACATGTGCCTTGTTTCAGCAGTGTAAACACATGATGTTTTACATTTTAGGAATGTAGAACTGTTTTAAGGATACTTCCTTGTTTACTATGACATCATATCTGGGGTGTGACCAGGTTTACTATAAACATTATGAGAAAACGTGAATTGTAGACATTTTGTTTTAGGTCTCCTGAGCCACAGACAGGCTTGAAGTGAAATAGTAGATGTGTTTCAATTCAGGGTTTGCAGCCCATGTATCACATCATGTGCAATTAAAAAACACTAATAATTAGGGTTCAGTTACAGTACTTGTAATTGCATTTTACATTTCATTGCAGCATACATTTCATCAGCTAAGTTGCTAAACTTCCATTAAAAAACTAATTATTTGGTCCGTGATAAATTTCCAAACTCTCCGTTAAAAAACCCTCCACTGTCTGTTTTTTTGTAGCCTGGTGAAAAACAGACCCTTGTCCTTCACTTTGCTTCGTACGAGGGTCTGGACTCTTGGTTATAGGGAAGTGATTCTTGCTGGAGGCGTGGCCTCTGCTGAAGTTTAAAATGATTGGATCAGTTGTGTGCCAGCTCCACTAAGGAGGCTAAGCTAAGAAGCTAACAGGAAATCGGGTGCGCTGTAAACAACCCTACTGAGAGGAGAAAAGTGCCGAGCTGAACGAGACGACTGTAAATGAGAGCTGCAGGCTTTGTCAGACAAATTTAGTTTCATTTGGAAGCCTTATTAACACAAACTGGTTTCATTCACTTCCTCCACTGCCATTGCTAAACTATGTAGCAGACACTGCGCAGAAAATCCACGCTCTGTTCTCTGATTGACCCGGACAAAAGGCTCCCGAAGAAATCCTTGTCTATGGGAGAAATCCCAGACGGAGCAGTGAAGGGAAACTACAATTGAGCGGAACTACGTAGGAAAGCAAGGGCCAGGCTAGTTTTTTTGTTTAGTTTGATGACAACATATTTAATCCTGGTATATCTTCGGCCATGTAGGATACTCAGATACAGCCTATGTTTTTGAAGTTTTGTGGGCCACATATGGATTGGGACAGCCTACGACGTGGCACAGTGATGTAAGCAGCTGACAAAATGCCCTACGATAGTTGCAACCTCTAAATTGAGTCACAGCCACTAGCTGTGTTTCCATTACAAATGTGCGCAAAACTTTGTCGATATTTTGTTAATGTTGAAAAAACACAGTTCCGTAATTGTGGTGTTTCCATTAAGAAAAAAAAGCTGTTGAAATCACGTGTGAATACGCTTGTTCTCGCGATATTCACGCAGTGAATGTAAACAATCAAGCATGTTGCTACCACAACACTAGTGATCAGAGGAGACGTCGGCGTC
>JAUBOC010000078.1:10183126-10198247 GCA_032275365.1 Anablepsoides cearensis | reverse complement strand
GTACCAAATATTAAGTTTCTTTTTTCTGGTGTATCAAATACTTATTTCACACAATAAAATGGAAATTAATTATTTAATAATCATACATTGTATTTTTCTGGATTTTTGTTTTAGATTCTATCACTCACAGTTGAAGAGTACCTATGATAAAAATTACAGTCTTCTACATGCTTTAAAAGTGGGAAAACCTGAAAAATCAACAGCGTATCAAATACTTGTTCTCCCCACTGTATTGAAATGAAACAATGTTCCTGCATGGTGCAACATCGACCTAGTAATTTGTAAATGTGCAGTTTATGTACAGCCCTGAGTTATAAGTTACATTGCACTCAGATTGTGTGTTGTAAAGGTCAGCTACTACCACTGCAAGTTTTAGTTCAATATTTGTTATTGACTGAGTGAAATGCATTTTTGTGTTTTTAAGGTCGACTAGCCGTGTTGCCATCTTAAATGGCGTTAGCAATCAGTTTGTAGATGTACACCCACTGATGACTTCCTGAGAGTTTCACTGAAATTCATCTACTGGTTTGTTACTAAAGGATAGATGCACAAATACATGCACACAAATACGCTCACATAAACAAAAGCATCCTCTGCTGCCATAACTGAACAAGTGTCCCACCTCCATTTAATGATTGTCAAATCAATGTCAAATTATAGTCTCTGCCTAGCTCTAGACGCTCTGACCTTACTTTTCTGGTAATGAAATTACTAAAAATGTCTTTGAGAAAACACTGGAATCAGGTTTCAATTTGTGTGTTCATGAGAATGTGATAATAAGCAAAAAGATGCTGCTGCAAAACTAAAAAAAACGCATAGCGGAGCTTAAACCAATTAACATCATCTTGAATCTGTATAGCAAAGCCAGTGTGACATATTATTCTACTTGTGAGCGCCCATTTGAGATATTACTCTACCAGCCATTGTCCATCAAAGAACATTTAAGACCCGTGTGAAGACATTCATCAAACAAATGAACAAATTTTTTTTTTGCTCGAAATAATGGGTAGAACTATGTGACCATTATATTATAATAAAGGTATTTATGAGCCTTCAATCTCACAGGCTCACCACGAGATACCTTTGAAAATTTGAAATCAGCTCCCGAGGCTGAGGGAGAGAGGGAGGGAAGGAGAGAAAGAAAGAGAAGTAGAAAGAGAGTGAGAAATGGCAAGGGAGAGATGTGGGAGTTGTGTTTTTGCTTTTTTGCCACAGGTTACATTTATAATTATCTTACTGGCATAAAATCGCCGAGGGGCTTTTTCAATAAAGGTGGGAGGCACCTACAGCGCAAAATAATATTACCTACAGATCAACACGGAACGAGAGCGAAAGCTGCAAATGGAGTTATACTAAATCCCGTGCAGCTTCTAATAAATGCACATGGTTAGGAAAATCATTAAGCGCAGTAGCCCTGTTTTTGCACCGGACTGCAGAACTGAACACTGGGGGGGCTAGATATTCTGAAGATGAGGTGAATAATTTCATTCTCTGTCCTTCACCAGTGGTGAGTAAGCAGAGCCTGAGGATTGAAGGGAAGATGGCCACTTTCTCAAGGCCCTATACCCTGCCTTTTGATGACTGGAAATAATCACTAGACTGAAAGCAAGAGAGGAAGGCGTGATCACAGACACATCACAGAGGAGAGGAGGATCTCTGATTCCTTTATCCTCTCCAAACCCCTTTCGTCGAAGTAAGTTTTCTTTAGAAGCCTTTTGTCTTGAGAGGAGAATATGTCTAATTCCTTTTCAGATTTGCCCGAAGCAAAATCTGATACGACTGGACAAGGTCTCATTATGTTCAAGCTGCTTTACAAACTTTAAAAAAAGTGTACAAAAAAGTATGTAAGCACTGAAAGTAAACTGTTTTAAACCTATTTTCGTGCATTTAAGGGCTTTTAGTAGCCATTGCCTTCCTCCGATATTCCTTCTCACTGCTCCGTCTGGGCTTTCTCTCATTGAGATGGATTTCTCCAGCAGAATTTCAACTGGGCCAATCAACAGAAGCAAGAGTTGTGAACGATGACATCCATTTTCTGCACTGTCTTACAGTTGTAGTCTGCCTGTAGTTTAGCAATGGCCAAGAAGGAAGTGAATGAAACCATTCGGACCGTGTTGACAAGGTTTCCAAATGTTGAGCAATTAAAGTTGGAGCAGGAGGTGCTGTACTTCTCTCTTCCCAGTAGGGGATGGTTGTTTACAGCACACACAGTTTCCGGTAAGCTGCCCCTTTCCTACACCACACAATGGGCAACAGAGTATTTTCATACCAGTGTTCTTGTTGGGCCCTTTAGATGTTCAATAAAATGATCACAAATGCAATCAAATGCCGACTTCTCACATAGGACATCAGGATCTTATTTATTACTTTTTTCTGAGATCCGGTAAGGCATTTATAGCAGGTAAACCTGCAGTTCCACCACACTCGGAAATCCAGTTGTGGTGGATCAGACACATGATGAGGTTAGGCAGGTATGGCCAGCTGGGTGGAGACCTTAGGGGCCAAGCAAGAACCTACCTGAAGGATACTGTTTCTCAACTGATCTGGGAGTGGTCGGCCCCCAGGAGACACCGGAGGAAGTGAATGAAGAAGAGTAAGCTGATTTGATTTCAAGACTCACTGGATCAGCTGTTTATTTTTGTTGTTTGTTTATCCTCACTTTCTTTTTCAGATGCTGTACTGCCAGCATGCTGACTCGCGTGATGGTGAATAAACTGTCAATTCACATTAAAAAGCTTCCTTTGAATCAAGTTAGTGTTTTGGCCAGGTCATAAACTGTTGAGTTTTCCAAACTATACCTAACCTCTGGCTTTATTGACAGCTGCCTCACCAACTCAGTAAACACTTATGCAGAACTTTATCAAACAGTGCAGTTTCAAAGAGCTTACATCAAAAGCTTGCAGATATATCAATAAGAAATTCTGAAATGATTCGCAGTCAGTGAAAATTAAAACACTAGCCAGAACCAAACAAAAAGTAAGTGGAAATCATGTGATTGATTTACATTAGGCAAAGAGAACAAATGCAGCGAAATCATAAAACCCAAGTCCTGGACAAGATGTTTAGGTGAAAACATAAAAGTGAATCTGCTGCTAAATAAGAACGGAAAAAGAAAGAACAAGTAAGACAGCTGTCAGGAACAAATGTTGGGACTCAAGGAGGGCAGTGGAGCTCCAAAAAATCAAAGCTGCAGGTTTCGCAAAACTACTACTACCAAAACAGAGTGCTACATTTACAGTTCAACCTATCTTTTCATTCGCATACTTTACTGAAGAAACCTGAACATAAATATGCACCAATGTATAAATCATCATTGACACCTTTTTGTTCACTTCAGCTGTTTTTGTAATTGTCTTCTTTTGCTGTTTTTTATTTTAGCTAAAACTTTGTTCATATTAATGTTTATTTAGCTTTTTGAAACTGGTCAAAATAGTCCACATGATATTGCAATGAGCACCTTTAAAGTTGTTGGAATTTGGTTGAAATACTTCTGATTCATTTATGCTAATAAAAAAAGCAAAAGCAAAATGATAAGTGTATTGCTTTTACTTGTGGAACAAAGTTAATTTTAATATTGATTATGAAGCGTCGTTTAATAAGCGCTCACAGATGCACCTCTGGCTCTTAGCAGGCAGCTCCAAAAGGAAATCTGGGGCAAAGAGGCCTGAAAGGAAGAAACACAGCATAAACTGCAGATAGTCAAAGAAAGTGGAGAATCTGCCAAAAGGGACGAAGACAAGACGACAGGCCTCCATGTGGGATTTCACTTCGGATTTTGGCCCTGCAGGAATATGTGGAAACACAACTGACAGGGCTCACGAGGAGAAGTCGACTCTATTCAATATAACTAAGTAAAGAGTGGCCCATGTTGATGCACCAGCAGTAATCCTCCAAGGTACAATATGGTCTTGGTAGTTTGCTTTACCTCTCTGGTTAAAGAAAATGAAAAATAAAATCGCCACTTTGAACATTTAGAGGTGTAAGTACATTTTAAGGATCTACTTTACCTTGAATGCCACTCTAAAAACAGCAACCAGACAACATTACAACTTTAGCTGATATTTATTTCCGTTTTAATTTTGTTTTTGCTACATTCCTTTTAAATGTAAGGAGCGCAGTCATTTCAGTAATCTTAGAAATACTTTATATCCAACTTCATATCAACATGTGCTACAAATACAAGTCATCTCGGTTTGGATAAGTACAATAAGCTTTTAATCTGTTCAGTCATGTTTGAAGCAAAGACGTTTGCTTTAAAAAGATTCAATGTAAAAAACACAAAGACATATACAGTACAATGAAAAATTTACAGGTCATGACTCAGAGGGGATTTATGGTCCGATGAAATAAGTCCCAAGTGTGTAGCTCAATGAGGCAAATGGTGTAACAAAATATTTTACATGTTTTTTTTTATTTTGATGATTCTAAAGTCATTTCCATTTTATCACATGAATTGCTAAAATGACCTCAAAAATCCACTTCATTGATTTTATAGTTATAAACATTATATTGAATGTAAAAAAATGCTTATGTTGTACCTAAGTTTATATAACTAAGACATTCTGAACTTTAAGAAACACAATTATTATTTTTTTTAAAGTAAGGAAAAGCCAATGAGATAGTGAAACAACAAAATCACTGATGACATACTGTGCAACACACTAAATCAGCAATAAACGACTTTTTAATTTATACTGGTAAATTAGAAATCATTTTAACCTAATGTAGGCTCCAAGTTTTAAAACAAACTTTGTTTGGGGATCCAGCATATATAAATATTTATTTGTTTTAATTGATTTATGGGGACGAGACAATCACAAATGTCTTTGCAATCTCAAACTTATCAAATGTCTTGTATCTTCTTATGGCAAAAAAATAAAAAAAATCTCCTGCTGCACTTCATTTTTATTCTCTAGGTGGTTCTCGAGTTTAACAAAACAGAAACATCAAGGAAATGAAGAAAAAATAAAGGAGTCCACAGAGCTCTGCAGCTTCGAGCCTTCGACTGCTACAGAAAAGTCTAGCACCTCCTACTGTTTCGGAGGTTTCTAGTCCAGCTGCTCCTGCTTTATCCTGTTTGAATTGAGTCCTCGCTGACTCGTCCTCCTCAGTTCCCGTCGCAGGACGTACTCGCTGAATTGGGATGAGTCCACGCCTCCTCCACAGGAGCCAGCGATCTCGAAGCCTCGCTGTTGGAGACGCTCTAGAACCTGAGGAAAAGATGGAAGGTGCAAAATTTCGAAAATGAAGATGATATTGGTTTTCTTTTTTGTTGTCGTTGTTTTCTTGTACTTTTTCTTTGCAAATTAACCACTTCGGTAAACTTTGTGCTATTTTAGCTATTCATGTATCAATATGTTTAGCTACAAATATTACAAATATTTTCATCATAAAAATACATTCAGATCTCCTCAATTCCCTCAAAAACATGGTTCTCTTTGAAATTAATGAAGTTAATTTAGCCTTTAATTACTTTTCTAACTAAGGCAAAAAGTAACATTTTGCAACTATTAGCTTCCAGCTTTTCCTACTTTTAGCCTTGCCTTCCTACGCAGTTCCGGTCAACTTTAGTTTCCCTTCACTGCTCTGTCTGGGATTTCTCCCATCGACAAGGATTTATTCAGGAGAGTTTTTGTCCGGGCCAATCAGAGAACAGAACGTCGATTTTCTGTGCAGTGGCTGCTTGTAGTTTATTTTACCTGGGCCAATCAGCAAACAGAAGGCGGAGTTTTGAACGACGTCTATTTTCTGCGCAGTGTCTGCTAGTTAGTTTAGCAATGGCAGTGGAGGAAGTGAATGAAGCCAGTCCATGTTGATAAGGTTTTCAAATTAAAATAAATTTGTCTGACAAGGCAGCAGCTGTCATTTACAGTCGTCTTGTTCGGCTCGGTACTTTTCTCCTCTCAGTAGGGTTGTTTACGGCGTACGCTATTTCCGGTTAGCTTCTTAGCTTAGCCACCTTCACAGTGACATAAATCGCGGCCAAACGATGCAATTATTTTAAACTTCAGCAGAGGACACGCCTCCAGCAAGATTTACCTAGTCTTTTGCTACTTTTATCTAGTGTATTTTACATTAAGCTAATAGTTATCTTTTGCTTCTTTTAGCTATTAGCTAGCCTTTTGATATTTTTATCTTTCACTCTGTCCTTTGCTACTTTTAGATTTTAGCTAACATTGTCTTATCTTAATGTTTATTTAGCCTTTAATTACTTTTGTATCTAAGGCCAAAAGTAGCTGTTGCAACTTTTAGCTTCCAGCTAGTCTTTTACTACTTTTAGCATTTACCTACCCTTTTGCCACTTTAATATTTAGCTGGCATTTTTCTGCTAATGGCTACCTTTTTGCTGCTTTAAACAAATGTATTTTACTTTCAGCCAATAGCTAGTTTTTGCTTTTTTCAGCCTTAGCTTTCATAAAGTACTTTGCTTCGTTTACATGGGGTTTTGCTACTTTTAGCTTTTAGCAAGTGTTTTCTAGCCATTTCAGTTTCTTCAATAAATTTCAGGAGAGTCATTCAGCACTCAGCATTTGCTTTATATTTTTTTTTATAGAAAATGCAGTTTCTCTTGTATATATAGTCACTTTTTTTCTCCTAACAGTACCTTCTTTTTAATCTCATTATAAAGTATAAAGTTGAACGTAACCTCTAACCTTTTGTTTTTCTACAGTGAGGTTGGAAAACAAAACTGCAATAATCTGCTCCTGCCTTAGTGCTAACTGTAGCACTGAAAATAGCTGTGGGTCTGAGCTGCGGCAACATACGGCTTGTGATGGGAATTTGGATGAGACTTTCACAAGACTTTCACAAAACAAAGAGCTTCTCATATTGCCTCATGCCTCCCTTTCATTGTTTTTTTTGTGTGTGCGTGTATGTATATGTGTGTTTGTCTCTGAGTGTGTGTAGCTGTTTCTGATCTTGCAGCCTTGCAGACATCTACAGACGTGTCCAGGGGGGCTGTAGGATCACATTCCATCGAAGAGGCCCCGGGGAGCAGTGATGCTTTCTCTCTGCCACTTGGCTCAGTACGGGCTGCTCAGCAAAACCTCCCCCCTCCCTGGTTCTTCCCCCAGGCCCAAGCCTCCGCCAAAACTACAAAGGTCCCCCTACTGCTGGCAGCTCTCTCTGCTCCCCTTCCTTCTCCCAACCCTCCCCTCCCGTCTCTGCCTCCATTAGCCGCAGATACAGCATTCACCGCCGGCAAGCTTTAATAACCAAACAGGATTATGGGCCCTGCCTGGGGACAACCTGCCAGGGAGCATGCTCACTCTCTTGCCTGCTCCCCACCACTTGCACACTTCAGAGACGGGTTTTGTTTGTGTGTTTTTGGAAGATTTGACTTCCTCGGATGGAGACGCAATCCAAATCTTTGTGAAATCTCCTCTAATTTGCCTCCTCTTCATGAGTTATTGATGCATATTTGAGGATATTACCATTAATGAGTCAGTGGAATATCAATATGTAATCACAAAACATGAATTATTGCCAAACACAGGCTGATTATAACGGCGGAGTCTAAGAATGAGGGAATATCTCCATGGAATATGCATGTTTTGGTTTAGCTTTATCACAAACAGGTTAAAGTACATGCCAAGTGAATGACGACACTTATTAGAAAAAAACATTTTTTTGTACAAATACTGTATTTAATCATCCATGGTAAACAGACTCTAACTTTCTAGTTTTGCTTGTAAAAATATTATGCTCCTTGATACTTTCACATATTTATCAATACATAAAGTATAAATCAAAACTTCACTTCTTCCAATAGTTGATGAAGGTGAAGAATGTTTCATTCAGCACTAATAAAATAATTATTTAGGAATCAATACAGTCTCTTCAGTTTGTTTTTGTGAGTCTGAATGAAGAAAATTTGATAATCATCCAAATAAGTTTCTGCAAAAGCTTTTACGCATCTTTTAAATAAAAGGGTTGTTATGGTTAAAAGTTTTTATTTTATTTTATTTGCATAGCATGTTTATAGAAGATGTTCAAAAAAGATTGGGTATTACTTTTTGGCTTTTTAGTAACTGTCTACAGGACTCAGCAGGACTCATTTTCTTTTCAGACTTTTATGTGAAAGCAACCTTTTTCTAATACATATGCTTATAATATGCCAGTATTACATGTAGATTCTACCAAAAGTTGTTAAAAACACCTGTGAAGTTCCAAACAGAAGAGATTAATTAATCCTACATTTAATAAAGATGTCATTTTAAAGCTATCTGAGTGTTTTGTTGCATTCTGAATGGCTTCGTTCTACTTCCTGTCAGTCTTTTTTTTCTTTATTTTCATGCCAATTGTCTGTTTCACACCAAAAGTTTAATAAAGCTTGTGTTGCAATAGATGAGTAAGAAAGAAGGTACTGAACCTGACTGCCTGCCAGCTGAGGAGCCAAATTAAGACTGCTATTTCAGTCAGATCACAGAGAAATAAAGATTGTGGCAAACATGCAATGATAACTTGCTTTGATTACTTCATCAAAGAACCTATTTTTGTGCCAGCGCCATATGTTACATAAAAAGGTGCTAAATAAAACAGATCACCTCAGTCCTTTAGACTAAACTAGAACGTTCATAATCAAATACACTGACCGCACTTCATCACATACAGTAAGCGGCTCATTACCTGGACAGAGTTGAGGTGACAGTAGCCGTTCAGTGGGAAGCGGATGACGTGTGTGGAGTCATGGTTCCATCCGGCGTTGACAGAGTTGCACATGACATCGCCGATTTCGGGGAAGACATCCTCAATCAGGGCCTTGTCGCCGCTGAGCGTGATCCTCTCACCCAGGTCAGGTGCGACACGCACGACTAGGCACTCGCACGGGCGGGAGACCCGGCCCAGCTCCTGGTCCTGGCGCCAGCGCTCCAGCTCAACCAGCATGGGCTGCAGCTGGAAGTATCGAGCCTCCTCATACAGCAGGCTGTAGTCCTGAGGAAAACAGGTCAGAGGGCGCTTTCAGATTCAGCAAATTGTTTTAAAATCAAGATTTGTTTCCAGAAAAGCAAAGGTTTAATATTGAAAACAAAAGTTTGGGAAAGTACAAACAAGCAATGAATGCTATACAAGAAACTATTCTGCAGAAAATTACAACAATTATCAACAACATTGTTTTCTGTCTGGATGGTAGAGTTTAGGCTGAGCAGCCCTCTTCGCATGCTTCTCCCTAAATCCTCCAAATGTGAAAATGGCCTTTGCCTGAACTTGAGCCTTTGCTTATTTTAACTGGGGGACTTTCCACTGATTGACTTGCACTGTGGACAGTCCATCAGATAATGTGCTTATTTGTTTTCTCCCAGGGCAAGTTTAGTAATTACTGACTAAATGACACATATGAGTGAAAAGATGGAATGCTAATGTGTCACATGCTGTTAGAGTCACCAACGATGGACGCTTGAACATAAACCAATATGTAGCTTATCATGTGGTCACAAGCCTAAGTGCACTCATTTACCTATGAAAAAAAGCTAACATCTGAAAAAAATTAACAGTCAAACTGCATGAGAAGGAATCATAATTTAGCTTTTGGGGGGCAAATTGTTGATATTTTGCGAAGTCGTTTTCAGAACATCAAGTCAGACTGGTGGCCAAAGCTGTCCTATAGCCTTAGCAGTTATTGTGTGCCCTGAGTTGCAGGACTTGCTGACTGGCTGATGGCACTTTACACGGTTTCACGATGGACATCCACTCACTTTGAAGTCTTCTGGAATGAGAAGCTTGGACGTCCTGAGGAAGTTGAGAATGTAGCGGAACATGTGTCCATCCCTATCAATGAAGTAGTGCTGCTTCAGGCTGTCCAGGACTATAGGCTCTGTGCCATCAAAGAGGCGACCAATTCTGCACAGAGAGGGGGGGGAGGAGGGGGAGGTGAGGCAAAAGAGGGAGAGGAGGGGAAGGAAGCATAGGGGAATAACACGTCATGATTATCGATGCAAGTATGTGTTACCGTTTGAAAACACAAGTTCACAACTTTATCTGAAGCCTAATAATTGGTCGTTTTGTAGATAAGGGGGGGTTCTGAGAAGAAAAGTGATGAGATTCAGAAGTGGTCTGGAGAGGTCAGGACCAGCTGGTGCTTGGTTTGCCTGAGGCCGGGTGCCAGTCACCCTCAGGCCTATTCTCGGAGCGACAGCGTGGCCTTCCGGCCCCCAGATGGCTCAGTGCCCTTTGGCTCTTTGCTGCTGCTGTGACATCTGTCAGAATAACCAAGTTGCTTTTGTCTGAGCTCTGTAGTCTGCACTTTCTCTTTCTACATATGGCTTTAAAGGAACTCAAGAAGAAGACGTGTTTTCATGCACCTTGAATGAAAAAAAAGAAAAAAAAGCAACTGGTACCACATATTTCATAAATCAGAATTGATTCCAAGTGCGTTCATGAGATCCATGTGTGACTTGAAGAGTTGTGACATTCGACTGTCACATAATGGCATTAACCATTAAAGATGCTGACATTAAACTCGTAGGAAATGATGCCAAACAAACACATGTGGCTCGAAAGGACAAAACTCTGGGAAATCTTTGTGCCTTGTTTAGAAAAAAGAACAAGATTTTCACTGAGACTCACCGTGATTCTGGGTATTTGGTTAGGGTGGCCAGGCTGCTGGTGTACATGTGTCCGCCCACGTCGATGTGCACAGGGGCGTTGGACTTGGTGAGCTGTGCGGGTGTAGGGATGCCCTGGTTGCTCAAGGGAGACACTGGTGACCGTGTGATCATGGGCCTGGACATGCTGGAGCGATTATCCTGCAAGAGCACAAAAGTAGACATTGGGTCAAGGAAAGAGAAATTTTAAAATAAAATAATGTCAAACTCACTGTATTTCAAAAGTAAAACTAAGAATGAAGACAGTAAAAGTGAAACTAATTAAACACAACCATATTCCATCACTCCAAAGCCACAGAGTGGGATTTTCTTTCTTTCTTTCTTTCTTTTTTTTTTTTTTTTTTTTTGAACACAGCAGGATAAAGCAGCCTGACCTTGACCTGAATGTTGCCACAGTCTACAAGCATCTCTTCCTGTGGGCCATAATCTCCAAAACCAAATTAATTTGGAGCATCAATCTCTCTTGGAAATGAGCAATAATAATGGCTTCTGATTTGAATACCATAATAGGATTTTGGGGGAGAAAAAACTATTATATTAGCCTACAAACACCATTTAGCAGACTATTTCTTCTATGAGCTCCGAGGAAAGAGAGAGAGAGAGAGAGATAATAACACTTTTCCACACTGGATAAAAAAAGTTTTACTCTCTTGAGTAAAATAAAGATGTGTTTTAAGGAAATAAATTGAAAGCACAAAAGCAGCAAAGAGAGGACTTCAGGATTACGGTAGTATTAAATGTAAAAGATGTGCGCGCTGGAAGGGAAGAAAACGCGTAAATTGCAGTAAAAAAATAAACGCACGTTGCGTAAAAATAACTTGGACGTGTGTACATTTTCTGTCTATTACCTGTGCTGGCATAACTGTGGTCGGAGAGGACGTCAGCGAGTGGTCATTCTGTTTGAGGGATGCTGCGGGAACGGGCTCCCCCCTGACGGCGAACATCAGGGCGGGCTCCCTGCACTCCGCCGCCCGCATCGGGAGCCGCTTGAGCGGAGCGTGCACGGACTCGTCCACGGAACTGATTGGACGCGGTCGCTTTTTCGCTTTCTGGTGCGTCAGGTCCATGATATCCGCGTCGTCCATTAAGGTTCAGAGATAGGTCGGGCTTCTTTTCTTCTTCTTCTTCTTTTTCTTCCCCACCCTCTCTCTTTCTCTCTCTCTCTTTTTCTTAACGACACTTCTGCTAAACGTAACGGGGGGATGATAGTAATAAAAGGCGTGAAAAGCGAGGAGAGAGACCCGGCGGGAGAAGCAGAGGAGCGGCGGCGGCGTGGCTGTCACACGGAGCGGCAGCTTCGCAGTGGCTGGGAGAAGTCAAAGCCCCCGACAACATTAGCATCGTAGCGCCTGCGGCTCTTTTGGGCTGTCGCTGTTTCCGTGGCAGGTATGTGCGTCGCATTTTCAGAATAAAATAAAATAAAAAAATAAAAAAATAAATAAATCATTGCCTGACTCCTACATGATGTGATCCAGTCAGGTCCCCACACTGGTCTCACATCTGGACTCTTGTCGGCATGGCCTTTGCCCCCCCTCCTCTTGCTTCTTTTAGAGGAGCAGCGGTCACCTCCTCCTCCCCCTCAGTGTTCAGCAGCTGTTTGGTTTAGCAGGTCGGAGCCTCTTTTACAACATCCAATACTCAAAAACAGTGACAAACCCAATTCTGTGGCCAACAAACAACCCCACACCCCACCTCCTAACCCTGGACACAAATGCCCATCAGCCAGAAACACACACACACACACAACACATAGCTACCCCTCATTCTTTCAGTCACAGAAAATTGGTCAGTAATTGGCATTTTATTTGTCTCAATCTGCAAGAAAAATGTGTTTTAATTTGCACCTATGAAAAACAACCAGAAAGTTTTTATTTCCCTTTCTTATCAATCATTCATTTCAAAGTATGAAACCTCTCATAATAAAAGTTATCCTGCATCTAATGGTGCAGTTTGAAAAAACTTTTTTTTTTTTTTTTTTTTTTTTTTTTTTTTTTTTTTTTTTTTTTTTTTTACCAGTAGTTTTCCATGCTACCTTGATTGCACTTCAAAAGTATGGGTCTGTACTCAATGTAAACAAAGCACTCCACTGAAAACCACAGGTCACGTGATCAACCGACGTAAGTGTGGTCTATAAACAAATACGGTGGACTCTCTGAGATGTTTCAGTGGAAACAAAAGAGGGAACACGCTTAACGCGAGAGCAAAAAGAACGACGAAGAGGATAAATATCTGGGATCAATGCTGGAGCACAACTTTTATACAAAACAAGTCTGTTAAAGTGGATTTACTTTAAATCACTTCAGCTGTTTTTTGTATAACAAACACTTTCTGTTTGGGATCCAGTCACACATTTTGCTCACAATTTTTTAATTTATAGCCACAATAACTATCGAGAAAAATAAATGTGCAGATTAAGTTTATGGCGCTATGTTTTGGCCCAGACTTTAAGTCTTTTGCACTAAGTCCCTTTAGGGGCCAAAGCTGCATGAAAACAATGCCGCCCAATCACCACATCAGCGTTGCTCCTCACTAATGATATCACGGGGTACAAAACCAAGCCATGACACGTCCAACTGCAGCTAAAACCTACTTCCACAGCACTCTCCTGGGCTGATATTTTATTTTATTTTTTTATACTCCACAGAAAAATGCAGGGAATCCGCAATTTTTAATAATATTCAGATTAAAATTAATTAGTTCAACCACTGGCCTTAAAACATCCACATTCCTCCCTCTCATTGGCAGTGTGGGTTTCACACCTAGATACCCAATTAGCAATTAAGCTTGCCTTTGAGTGCAGGCCTCCAATGCGGGTGTGTGATCCTCGTTTGATTTGCATGCCACTTGTGCACGCGCTGATAAGCGCAGGCAGCAGCCATACATAGTTTTTAAAATTCAACTCCAGAATCCCTCGCAGAAGGCAAAGGGGCCTGCGGGGCACGAAGAGAGAGAAATCACATGGCTGCTCTTCAAAAGGGGACCTGTGTAAGGCAGCCTGCAAAGTGCGTGGGATCACACTCAGAATGCAGGTAATTTGTTCCCTGACTAATTTGTGGAGATGGTGGTGTGTGTGTGTGAGAGAGAGGGGAAAGTGAGTGTGTGCCTGTGGAGAGTAAGTTCTGAAAACAGCTCGGTGGAATTGGATTTCCTCAAAGCCTTGTCATCGCAAAGGTGGATTGAGTGTAAAATCTGTGAGGCATTATGGAAAATTGCAGGGGAGAAAGGAGAGGGAGTGAAAAAGAAAGTGGCGGCTGGGTGGGTGGCAGGTGGGGGATGATGGGGAATGGGTTCTTATATCACACAAATCATGCGGCGTCGGTGTAAAAACATGCTGCACCGGTCAGGTTCTTGACCTTTAGTCCCCAAAACAGCTTGAAAGTTCTTGTCACTCACTTTTCAGCCACCTTTCCTACCTGTTGTCATTTAGAAAAGCACATCAAAACTACCATCATGCCTGAATTACATCATTCTTAGAATCATTCTTTTAACTTCAGTGAATCATTGGAGCAGTTCACACTCATAACCTTTCACTACAACTTCCTGCTCCTGCATCACCACGGGCCTTTGGAATCATCAGAAGCAACAACCCAACTTTCCAGGTGCATTTGTCCCACGATGCAACGCACGACACACAATTAGCATTTCAGAACAGAGCATTAACATTCAGTCTGAGGCAAACAGACCAGTATTTACATAATCTGGATAGGCTGGATAGTCTGTTTGCCGGTGGCTATTTGCTTCAGATGTCCACACGCAGTGAGCTACACACGCTGGAGCTCAACTTTTAGTCGACGTCTGCTGTAAAGGCAACAGGATAACAGGTATCAAAGTCTTCTAAAACAGTATGGCCTGAGGAGATGTTACAGGCTGGTCACTTTCGATTCTGGAAATGAACTGCAAGTGAACTACAAAGTAACAGCTCCAACACAGAAACCTAAATTAGAAGCTATTTCAACCCAGACAAAGTTTCTGATCTCAACACAAGCCAAGGCAGGGAGGTGACCCTCGTTAAACGGAAAAGTGCAAAACGGTTCGTGGGTTTGGTTTTTCGCCGTGCCTTTTTTAAAATTTTCTTCCCCAGAACGTTTTTTTTTTTTTTCATGGCTCTTTCACAGCTGTGCATCAGCATGACATCGCAGATCAGGAAGTGCGATCAGAGCTGAGTTTGCTGCAGGCTGTTGGAAACAGTGGTACATATTCACAGAGCAGAGTGTCCCAGGGCGAGGGAGTGGCACCATGGGCAACATGGGATATAATAACAATGTCTCGCTGTAGGCGTTTCGTGTATGTATATGTATAGTGTGTGTGTGTGTGTATGGGCTTATGTGTTTATTTCTCCTCTCTCAGCAGAGAGGTGTAGTAAATTTGAATGGGAACAGAAGCTGCAGCCCACATTGCTACCTTTAAAACAGCGCCATCAGGTGATCAGTCCTGACAAGCCTCCATGTCTCAATCTGCTTTTCTATTCAGCCCCTGGAACTGATGGGCGGGTTGAGGGGGGGGGGGGGGGGGGGGGG
>JAUBOC010000078.1:10138116-10154141 GCA_032275365.1 Anablepsoides cearensis | reverse complement strand
TAACTGTATTCAATTGTTAGAATAGAATAGAGTTTTTTATATGAATCATCTACACATGTTTGCATTATTAGATGTGAGGAGAAGCATCTTATTTTAAACCTGTGGTGCAACGGCTGAGTCCTACCTCAGGATGGCGCCAGTGTGCTTTGAAATGGCCCACCCGCCCGCCAACAAGCCCACAGCTTTAAAGTCAGAAAACTGACAGTCTTGGTGGCATTTTGCATTAACTCAAGGGTGGATTTACTGACACAGCATGAACTCTGTGCTAGCCTTTTGAAGCTATTCGTATTTCCATCAACAGCATGACAGCTTTGCAAAAAAAAAGAAAAAGGAAAAAAAGAAACAGCACACTGTACTGCTGCAGAATTACAACAGCAGCTTTGCAGTAAAATGTCATTTTTATCTTTATTTTATAAACAAACATGACAAAGCTTATGTCCTCTTATGTTAATTGAGTGCACAAATAAGTTGATATACTGAGATGAGAAGTCTGCTGAATGCTTGTGCCAATTTTAGGGAGCGAAAAAAATGTGCTTCTTGGAACCGCAACAATCTAATCTAAATCAGACATTTTATAATTTCACTTGAGGAATATTACCAATTTCATGTCTTTAAGGGAAAAGCTGCAATAATTAACTCGTGATTTGGATCCCATATATCGCAAGAAAGCAGTTGTTTTCGAAAAAGTTTCAAAGTTGACCTCGTTATATCGAACAGTTTAATAAAAATCCATGGGAGTACTGTGTTTTGTGTGTTTAATCTCATAAAATATGTGACTGCAGAAATTCAAATATCTTTTAAAAAAAAAAGAAAGAAAAAACTCTTCATGTCGGTGTTCTGAATGCATAATTGCGAGCCCACAGCGAGTGTTTTGGAGAGCGCAGGATAGAAAATTTCCCCATGGCGACGTAAAGTTGATGCAGAACAAAAATGACATTTTCTTCCCACAAATTTCAGCTGGCAAGTTGAAAGCACGGAGAACTTTTTCTTCGCTCAGACAGCTCTCACAGCCAAGGCTAACACAAAGCATTTTTTTTCCTTTTTTTTTTTTTTCAATATAGTCATCCATGCACTTTTGGCAGTTTTTGTTTCCCCTATATACATGGTAGGCTACTCAGTCAGTGTGTCAAAAATGAAAGTCAAACGAGAGTGGCATGAAGGGGACTTATTTTTCTCCACATTCTCTCAGAGTACAGTTCCTAATAAACCACACAGGGTGTTACTTCCTGTTTTTTTTTTTTCGTTGTTGTTTTTAAGTTTCGTGCTAAGAATATTTGTGTGCACAGTGGGCCGCTGTGTGTGTGTGTGTGCCTTCAGACTGCTGGGAAAACGTAGGAGGCTGAGCTGTGAATTTGAAGTGGCGAAATTGTTAAAGTGGTCTGTTTTTTTTTTTCTTAAAAAGAAAAAAAATCTTGAAGGACACTGTGTTTAAAGAAATGAGGTGGTGCCGGGTGGGGGTGTAAGTGGATGTGACAGGTTTCCACCCAGGAGAGAACTTGCAGTGAGCGCACGCGAGAGGCCGGCAGGGCCACCTGTCACACTGTTCCGCAACTTAAGAACTCTGTTAGCAAACAAGCACCCGGGGAGAAGACAGCAGCATAAAAAAACACACACACACACACACACACAAACGCTGTAATATTTTGCGATTAGAAGACATTAAAACAATAAGATGGGTAAATTGAGAGCTTTGTGTAATATTTGCACACTTTTTAATGATCTCACTGTCTACAATACATCATCTCCTCCATGCCACCGTATGCAATATGACTGCTCAACAGAACTAATTTTCCCTCCGCCAAGATTTACTGCACATAGATGGTGTGAATGAAGATTAAACTAAACTGCGAGGCGGTGCCGTCCAGGCTCTGCTTAGCATATGACAATTATCAAGATGAACTGCGGTCGACCATGTTTACTGCCGCGCGTTCGCCGTGACTCTGAAAGGATGAGCCTCGTGTGCTTAAAACAAAGTCAGGTGCGAGAAATAAAGAACCGATGAACTACGGGCCTGACCTGCCTTTGTATGCATGCGACTTAATGTCCCAGCTTCATGCCTAAAATAATAACCTGTCAAACACTGTTTGTGCGTAATATTGTTTGCTTAATGTGCAGGGATATCCATCTGGAATAGAATCGCCAGAGGAATTTTCTACACTGTCACTCCGTTGCGATAAAAAAGAAATAATCGCCTTTGACACAGCCACATCCTCTGGAAAAGCACGACAAGTTGGGCTGTCAGGCCTATTTTACTTGGCTCCCTCCGTGCTCCCCACCCCCCCGTTTGATAATTCTCAACGTCTGACTGCCACCGCCTCCCCCATCCTCAGGAATGGGCTTGATTTTTTTTCTTTTTCCTTTTTTTATTTTTTTTTAATGGCTGACAGCATAATATCCCTAAAATCAGGGATGATCATTTCTGTCTCGCAAACCACTACCTCCCCATTACCTCCCTTCTGCACCCTCTCACGTGACGCGGCCTAGCTAATCCACAGAGAGAAATTCATTGGAACAGGTGGAGCTGTGGACCATATCCCATTAGTGAGCCTGCCAAATGCCGGCCGCTGTAGGAGGAAAGCCTTCTCTTCATGCTCCATAGGCGCTAGCTACTGTATATAGACACAAATTTATGGGTTAAAACCTGCTTCTTAGTCAAAAAAAAAAAAAAAAGGCAAGGGAGTAAAAAAATGAACATTGATAACAGCTTTCATTACTTTTAATATGACTGTAAAACACATGATGCAAACTCCCCTTTTGTGAGAGCAGCATCTCCCGCCCGCAAACATTGACAGAACACTCATTTGCAATGAAAGTCAGCGACTGAAAACGCACTGTGGGCCTCCTGATGTGTGTTTATGGGGGGGTGCGTGTGAAGGGCGGTTTGCGGCTCTGACTTTGGCTCGCCTGGTAGCCTCTGGCTCCATGACTCGTCCCACATGGCAACACATTATGGCAACACTCTCTGCACAGTACAAGGGAAAATGTCAAAACAAATGAGAGTCAGTGGGCAAAGCGATCTGATCAAACAGTTTAAGGATAAAATGGACTGCGCCGCACACACCAACACATAATGAGTGCTTTTCAAAACCGGTCGCACAATATGAAAAGTCCCCCATTTAAACGGGACCAATATAAGGCCTGTGACTGAAAGGGAGATGAAAGAAAGGCTTTGAAGCAAGAAGAGTCTTTAATGCACAGAACTCGGTGTGCATTGGTAATTAAGTGCATTTGTTAATGTGGCATTTGTCAGCATTAATTCAATCCATAACCACTAAATACAACGTGCTCATCAACGAGGCTGCCGCCTAATAAAATGCACACAAGCTGTGATGCTGGAAAGCAACTAGAGGACAAATTTAAAGGACTTTTTTACTGTACTGTCTGCTAAAGGGGTAGTTTAAATCTTCTGGAGTGCTTCTGTGAGAAGGTTATGAACAATTAATAGCTTATGTGTTGAAAGCGGCTTTTGGAGCAACCTCAGTTTGGTGAAATAGAGAATAATCTTACCAGAATAACAAGCTAATGACCATGGATCTTAAAAGTTTAACAATATTAATAAACCTTTGCACCGCCATCAGTTTCACATTACACAGCTTTAAGGGCGGAGATATTGTGATATTCTTGCTGCAAGAGCGCAGACGTGTTACAGCTAGCTGCTGCTATTTGTGCTAATAACCATTGGAATCTAATAAATGCTGATGCAAAAATTATTAGCTGTAAAATCTTTCAGATTGGAGTTTGAAGATGACAACATTCCACTCTGACTAGCTGTTTATCAATCAAGCTCTCTTTCACCAAAAATGCTATTCAAGAAGTTATCTACAACAGGTAAGATATTGATTGTTCCTAATCTTTCCACAGAATCCATGGTTCAAATTTTACATATAAAAGGAGCAACTAAAATGACATCTCTTTGTAATGTAGCCATAAAATATGGATGTTTATTGTTGCTAATTCTGCAGCTGTGATTGATTTCAATTTTGACCTTAGTTCAGCTCACAATACAAAATCTTTTCTTAGCGTTTTGAACAGCACATTTGCATTTTCTTTTTCTTTTTTTACTTCTGTGCAATGACACAAGGTTTCAAAGATTTGCATTCTGCCATGATGGACTATTGCACGAAAACACAATTTGACTATAAAATAAGACCTTTTCTCCAAGGGAGCGGTATCAATTCCTGAAATTTACTGACGCAATATTTCCCTATGTTGCAGTAAATCATAGCTCAAGCTGTAGATTACTCCTGGCATTTGTAAGGGGATGCATTTGTTATAAGTACCACAGAGGGATGAAGCATTTCCCTTTTTTGCTATAGCCACATTTATTACCTACAGTATGGTAGATGCTCTTATTCTGGATTTTACGTGGAAAATTGTCAAGAAAACTTCAAAACAAGAGGAGAAAAAAGACAAAAAAAAATCACAAACGAAGCAAACAGACATGTTGTCGTGGCACAACGGTCTTTGAGGGGTGTATCTCCGCAGGGAAAGGTGCAACACGTTCAGTTTTGTGTCCGCTGATCGTGTTGTGCTCGAGGATCCTTTTCTTAAGTTTGCAACTGTCCACGTCTTCTAATGTCAGTTTCTCACAGGCTAAAACTGAAAGGCTGTTGAAAGGCCATGAAAAATTTATCCAAGTTAGACTCCTGGGTCTCATGCAGAGCTGGAAAGCTGATTGAGGAAGGAGCAGTATAATTATCCCCATCAAGGGAAGAGACTTTTCTGTATTTATATTCCAACAGGCAGTCTCGCTAAGCTGGTGCCAATAATCCTTGTTTTTTCCTACAATGACTTCTTCTTTAAACTTCATAAAAAATTGTCTTCTTGTCACACTAGCGGGCGTAAAACGTTCAACCAAATATGTTGCAATCATTGACGGAACTGCAACCGCATACATTCAAGACGAGGGTGACCTTCTGCAAACATTTGAGAGCTGAAGACTTGTTTCTTTTCAGAAAAAAAGGTGATTAAAAGATTCCCCAGACGACAGGACAAAACGGAGGGATGTCATTAAGATAATGAGTAAGTCTTGACTAATTTCTCTTGACCTTTTGTTTGAATTCTCCCACAGAGTTTGTACTTTACAGCAAAATCAATAAATGCATCATCTTTGTTTTTTTTCCTATCCATAACATATGCCTGTGGCTACAAATTGTGCTTAGTGCTGTATGTACAATTACTCAGTAATCTGTTTACATCTGTGATGACAAGGTGAAATTATACTATTATACGCTATTTTAATCACAAATAATCAAAGCTTTTTTTCCCCAGGCAGGCGATTCAGTCAATAAAGCTTGTACATGTTGAGCACTAACACCAGAACTTATTAAATCCATGTGAATTATGTTGTTGCAAACTGTGCTCAGGGCAAAAATGAATACAGGTACGCTAAGTCCTTATTAATTTTAACTAATAGGAACAGGTAGGGCAGAAGCTGCAACCAAACAGCATATTAATTGTCCATTTATGAAGTTAGCAAATATAAATGAACAATTTTTTTTTGTAAATACATTTTTGTTTTGCATACCTGGTTTGTACTCAGAAGGAGTCACGGGGCTAACAACACACACCCATGTTTGATTTGAACAGTGTCAGAAACCAAAAACTCCAATAAACTTTATTTATACCTCATTAATTACTCAATTACTATCCATTTGAATCAATGTTTAGTGCATTGATGTTGATTTTCTCTGAAAATAAAGAAAAAAATAATGCATTTTTCATTAAAAATGTGTTTTTAAACCTTTTGTTATTGAACCTTCTAAAGACACCCACTGCCTGTCCAAAAAAAAAAAAAAAAAAAGTATCCACCTGGATATTACTAAAGTAAAAGGTAGGACTGTCCTATTAGATAATTACTGCATGGGTGATTATCTTTCAGCTGGCAACAAGTTATTTAACCCCAACTGGTGCATTCTCATTTCTGAAACTACCATGTGGAAAGACACACACCGTGGTCATGAAAAAGATGTTCTGTTTGAGAAGGGTCAAATCTTAGCCATACATCAAGCAGAGAAAACATTTAAGGAGATTGCAGAAACTACTAAAATTGGGTTAAGAACTGTTCAACACATTGTTAAACACTGGAAAGGTAGTGTGGACCCATCGCCTTTGAGGATGCACCCATCATACCTACAGCCTGCGGGGGCAGAGCTGTGATCTGGGGTTGCTTTTTTTTTTTTTTTTTTTTTTTTTTTTTTTTTTTTTTTTTTTTTTTGGGGTGGCAGCTTTTATTGGGCCAGGAAGTGTACAACTAACACAATAGATTGACATGTATTTTGACATAGATGTTCTTTAAAAAAAAGATATTTTAAAATTTACATTACATTACGCACATTTTTTTTCCTCATGAAGAGATGGTAATAAATTAACGAGACACATCTTGGGTTTAAGGTCAAACTGACTTGCTGACATAAAACCATTTGTATTGAACATAACTTCCACAAAGAGTAAATCAAAAGCCATATGGTTACTTAGAGTATATTAAGGAGGAAATACCAGTTATAGTAAATGCTACAGTAACTCTCATCGTCAGTTTGTGATGGAATAGGTATGAACTGATTTCAAGATCCAGCGTAGAACAGGGTTGATGGATCCCCAAAAAATCCATCCCTATTTGTCAGAGGAATGAACTCAAAGCAATCCTTTTAACTCTAAAAGGCCTTCATCTGCTGCTGGGTGACCACTCTTCTCACAGAATATCTTTCATTCTTATTTTTTGTTTGTTAAAGCATGTGTCTAACGATAAGGGCTTGAATGTGACAGAAAGCAGGTTTTAATACTGATGAACATCCTATAATTATTAGCCACAATTACTGGTAATGTTACACAAACCAGGAAAGATTTACACAAACTAGTATTTCCAGAATGCTCTGCCTGATGCAGGTTCGTTTCACATTGTAAAAACTGAGACTTGTTCAGAGGGTCGGTAATGGGGAATTAGCGGTTGTAATTTTGCTCTCATAGGGTTGCACAGTGGGGCCTCGGTGTTGTGTCCTGTCCTGTCAATGTTCTGTCCAACAGGGATGCATTGATTGAATTTTGTTGTTCTACTGGGTTGTCATGAAAAGAAAAACTGATGCAGAACACAAGTTTTTTTTTGTTTGTTTGTCTGTTTGTTTCCTTTTTTTATGGAAATGACAGCCTTGAGGAAGAGCCCTTGTCAGTGTTAGTAGACATTTCAATATTACTATTAAAATAGCACCTTTATGAATCACCTCTGCACATTGGCACAATTGGTAGAGCTGTTTCCTCTCTGCAGGAAGATTGCTGGATTGAATCCCGGTTGGTCAGACACCTTTCTGAGATGTGAGGTTCCTGAACGATCTGAATCTTTCAAATGACTCTTTACAACGAACAATAGGAACCGAGTTGTGGACAGTAAAGAACCATTTGCGGTTTTAGATTTATTTACTCGTAATATTTTATTTTTTTCCTCCATAACAACTGAGACAATTGCTCCTTTTGATTTTCACAAAAAAATAAAAAAATAAATAAAATAAAATAAAATAAAATAAAATAACATTAGAATCGGGGTGGGCAAAACTAACCCTGCCAAGTAAATACAGGGATAGTATTGCAGATTCAGATTGCAGATTAGTTAGTTAGTTCATTATGATAAATTACAGGACAAAAATTTTAGGCAAGTAAAATTGTTTTGTATTAACTAACTAAACAAAAGAAGACAGTGTAGAAGTATAAAAAAATAAAATAATTCTACTAATACCTTCTACTACACACAGTTGCTTGAGAAAAATGTCATTGCAATATAACAAAAACGAAGCAAAAATGTAACAGAAATTACTAATGTAATGATGTCAACAACACAACAATAAATATCTTCCAATAACTCCATTAAGACCAAACAATTTGGAGACTGCACCATTCATTGTATTTTTCATTTTATTTGTGAACAAAAGAATCAATCTCATCATGCCAGTATCAATCTGATACCGATATTTATCTTTATATTGATACTTAGATCAATATGTCCACCCCTACATTTGAATGGCAAAAAAACTGAACCACTTCAAAGAGCCAATGTCTACTTTCTGGGGGGAGTTTGCATATTCTTTCTGTGCATGTGTGGGTTTTCTCCATGTACTCCGGTTTTCTTCCTACAGACCATAATCATGAATTTTATTCTAACTAGGTGGGTGTAAGAATGTGAATGGTTGTATGTTTCTATGTCGCCCTGTGATGGACTTGCAACCTGTCCACGCTGTACCCTGCTTTCCTCACAGTGACTGATGGATGAATTGACTTATATGACTGTCAGGATTAAATAAAATCTTTAACAGAGACAGATAAAAAAGAGCTGAAAGAGAAAGAATTACTTGTGCTTAATAGTATGCTAAATTTACAAACAGCATGACAGAGGATAGAGAGGAACTGAGTTGAGCACTCAAACAAGAGGGCAGTAGATCACATCTTGATTGACAACATTGCAAAAAGGGAGAAAAACAGATTTGAAATCTATCCTCTAAGCATTTTAATCAGTGTTTAGCTTTTTCAGTCACTGAAAGTTGAATGCACAAATTAAAAAAAGTCAGTATAGGATGGAAGAAGTACACATTGACATGAAGGTATCCATCCAGCAGACTTGGAGGAGTTAACTAACTTTAGTGAAAAGGAAAGTTGTAATGATGTTGCTTGTGTTGCTCATTATGCAACACAAAACAGCAGACACGATTCCAAATAAGTTTTATTATTTGCTCTCTTTAAATCAAATTAGCAACTTAGCTGAAGTCATTTGGAGCCTAAGGGTTTGTTGTTCTTGTTAAATCCAATTTCTTCCTCTGCTCTGAGGAAAAAAAAAAGAAAAAAGTGGGGGACACGACAGAGTGCACTAACAACGCATCATTAAGGAAGAGCAGGCACTTTTAAATCTGCACCACTTGATAGATTGAACGTTCCTCTAAATGCATCGGATGCCTGTCTGACCGAATCAGATCCGTAGCCTCGGGGAGTGGCTCCGCTTTCTGTCTCGTAAGAGGCTCGCATGCATCAAGGTGGAAGAGGGACTGCAAGGTTCTGATAGGAGACGACAAGAGCTGCTCTCTTACATTTTTCCAGGTATTTGTCAAAATGCCAAGAAAAATTTTAAACATTTAAAGTTTTTTTTTTTTTTCCCCCACTCATGCAATATTCTAGTCAAGAAATCTTTTTGCTGGGAAACGTCCACATATTGCCCACTACTTTTTATGCCCGAGTGTTCGAAACTAAAATCATCCCATGTTGAGAGATTGTAAATATATATTGCAAGATCTTGCATAACCTGTTATGCTCAAAGTATGTGTTGACAATGACTCTCAACTACTACCAGAACACATTTCAACTCACTATATATGTTTATGCGTTGGCTAGGGTTGATTAGCTGTAACAGCTAGCATGAATTAAAGTGACCTCAATAGTTCATCAGTGGTAGATGAACATCTAATGATTACTTTCTGAAGGTTTCATCAATATCCTCTCTGTGTTTTATGAGATGTTTTGCTAACAGACAGACAAGATTGATGTGTACAGCTAATGCCAAAGTGTTAAGCAAAAATATTGCTTAATGGTAGTGCTTAGAGTATGTTTTGAGGTTAATGCTCAACTACTACCACACCAAATTTAATCAATATTTGTACAGAGTTGTAGTCGTTTCAGTGTTTTCTAAGGCCATTTGGATGTAGTGGCCCTCTTAAATAGGGAAAACTTCAAATGATAGTCATTTTGCTAACAGACACAGTTTACCTAAATTCAATGGTAAAGTTTTAAAGTGCCTGTGACATGCCTATCCTTCGAATACAAAAAGTCAAAGAAAACATCTTTATACTTAAGAAAATTGGCATAGTACACATGATTTTGTCACATAACTGGCCTATTTTCCTTCAAATTTGTCTCAGTCAAAGTGAAACAGGAAGTGAAATCACAGGAGAACTCATTAATAAAAGAAACTTGCTGGTTTATTAAAACAATTTTTTGAAAAAAACTTTAACTCTTCTTCATCTTTCTTTGTTAGTGACTAAAAATAATCTAAAGAAACATCAGATTCTTCTTTTGTTAGCTTTTGTAACAACGCTCTGTTCACATGCAGACATTCCCTTTTTACATCACTTCCTGTTTTTTCACATGCAAATATCTCAACAACCGTTCATCTCAGTGACGTGAAATTTGTTTTGCAATATGTTATCATTGTTATCTTTCCAAAAATGCATTCATGCTTATTACAAAAATTTGATGTCACATGCACTTTACATCTTGATCTATGGTGTTCAGTTACTGCTCAGAATATGTGTTGGGGATGACTGTCAGCTACTAACACACTAAAGTTTAGCTTAATATCTGTAAAACTGGCTGAGTTATAGACTTTTTTGTTGCCTAGCTGTGGTTGCCATTTTGAATGGGGTTGACTCCAACAGTTAAGACTGTAATACTAAAACTGATTCACTAGGTTCATAAGAAATGTTGCCATTACTACAAAGGAACACACACATGCAAGTTTGCACACACAGACAAAAGCACTATTGCCCTTTCGCTATCGGTGGGCGTAATAAAAGAGACTGCTGAAACATTAAAAATACTTATTCTAGACTCAAATGACAATTAATATTATGTCACTCACAAAACAACAGAAGTAATTGCAGTTTGACATTAAAGGAAACCTCACTTAGTTTAATTAAAGAGGACATATGCAAAATTCACTTTTTTAGTCATTAAATACATTTTGGTGTGTACTTGGAGACTCTTTGAGTGCAAAACATTTGAATTTAGTCTCTCCTGGTTCTGCAAAGATATGTATAATTTGGTCATCTACAATTTGGTCATCTTCATGTCTCAAGGTCACTTTGTTAATGTATGTGAACCACTCTGGAAGCTGGAGGGCCACAAGGTGTGAAGCACCACCTTTAAGTTTAAAGAGACAGAATCAAAATGAGAAACACCTCAGAAAAGGGGTGAAAGAGGGGCTTGTGGAGTTGCAATAAGGAGGTATTAAGACCAAAGCATTGCAGTTCCACTTTATACAGACCCCAACTGAATGATTTAAATGTGAAAAAGAAGGATTTAAAAGCCTGATTTGTCTCGTTTAATCATTTTTGTTCCATCAAGGAATGATTTAGTTTAGGATCTCCATGTTAAATATAAACCAAAATGTAAGAAATGTTTATGGTGTAGCATTTAAGGGTTTAAAGTATTCATCAAAGAAATTCCACTGGATAATTTAATCTCTTTCATTGTTGAACCCCCTCACTCAAACACTCCTTCCAACATAAACGCAGTTAATTGTTAGAATTTCCACTCCATGGGCTTGCAACAGACATAAAATATGCATGTCCATTAAAGATGTGTTAAAACATGCTGCAAAACATAAAGCATTTTCCAGGCTAGGTTAAATATTTGCTTTGTAATGGGTTTCACCTCCAACCAGAGATGATTTATTAAGTTCTGGGAACCAAGCTGTGATGCTTCTGGAACTGCATTAACATGATATGTTGCATCATCCAGCTGGAAGCAGTTATTTGTAAGGGTACGCTGCATAAATGTATTTATTAGACGTGTTTAGGTATGCCGTGCCATTATAGCTCAGCCCGACACCAAAAGAAAACTTGACTGAGCAGTGTTTATAGGCCCCCGTACAGAATGTACCCGTGGATTCTTGCAGTTTATGCTAAACTGTCTCCCCGCCGTGACCGTGCTGTAACACAAACCTTTATCCCTTTGGCAAAGCTTCCTGCTGAGCAGCAGTGATGACATTCCCTCTATGATTTTTCTCTCATTTGTTTGGAGTTGACAGAGTGGAAACAGCTGTAATGTTTTGCCGCTGTGGTCCATCCATTTTGAGATTTGTCTGGTTTAGGATGCCCCCCCTCCTCCCCGCACATCACCGTGGTACTGAACTGTTTCTGTCGACAATCTGTCAGCTTGAACAAATCTTGTCAATCTCTTGTCACCTCTCCTGGCAACTTTGTGCATATATTTGGCTCGCGGCGCCGCTCTGATTAAACCGAAGCCACTGCAGGCTGAGTAAACGTCCCCGAATGGTGTTTATGTTGGAATTAGCGCGTCTGGGGATCTAACATCATATCACGTTCGAAGTTGCTTAGATCAGTTTCCTGCCCATTCTGCCATTTAGCCAGTTATTGAACCTCTCAATCCTGTTTGCATGCTTTACACTCATGCATGATTTATAGCATGACTCACTGTCTGGCGGAAGAGGCTGTTTGTGCTTTTGCGAACATGTGCTTTTAAAAAATAAATGTCGTTTCAACAAACATCCTCAACAAAAAAAGCTGTTTTCAAAAAAAAAAAAAGAAAAAAAAAAAAACTTTCATGAATTTGTAAATGGCAGTGGTAACAAACGCCATAGCGCAGAGCAAGGCTGTGTCTGGTTGTTTAAGGCAACCTAAGATGAACAGATTTTTTTTCAGAAGGAATGATGACACAAATCCAACCCTCTTTTCATCTCTTCAAATAAGATCAGTGGATATATTCTGTTTGCACAATTTTATTTGCAAAAAGTCTGAGGTGCTTCTGGAGCTCCGAGGTCTTTCAGGTACAGTAAGACCTTGATGTGCTTGTTTAGGCTCAGGCTAATTTAAAATTGTAATATGAGAAAATATCAAAGTCTCAAAACAAAGAAACAAGAAACAAAAAGCACTCTGAATGCTCAAAACAGTTCCAGCAGCCGCAGTCTTTGTGTCAGCCTGTGGAAAGATTTTAAGAGTAGAACACGCAATGTTGTTCAACAATCTTAAAGAAGTCTATTTAAAACCGGAAAATAGACAAAGAAACAACGTCAAACACAAAGTAGAATCGATGGCTAAAGAAAAGGTAACCCCTTGTAAGAAGAATATTACTAAATATAAACCAGTACCCATTAGTGATGTAAAGGGATGATGATTAAGGCCTGTTTCACAGACGTATGTGTTTACAGATGCTGTGTTAATATGTATGGGACCACAAACCAGGGCCAGGTCTTCAAGTGCCTTTAAGAGGACTCAGCGTATGCCTCTTGCCTGATCCTTTCTTGTTTTTTGCATCACCCAATCAATGGTAATGTGGAACAGGAGAGCCTGTCACTTGAAAATTGTGTTTGCTGGTTCCTACTTTGCAACTGTGGTAAATGCTCTGGATTAGAAGAAGGATTTATTCTGGTCTTCTATACGCACAGAGTATTTAAAATGTAGGATTGTTTATATAAACTTAGCACAAAAAGTAAGGAAATCTGTGTTTGGTGGATTATTTCTTTGTTGTAACAATGCTTCTTGGCAATAAATCTTATACAGCCTGTTAATTTACTTTTAAGTGATGCCACAATAGTAAGAAACATGCATTTGTGGGATGAGCAGAAGAGCTGACGGCTGTGCACATGAACAAATTGCCAAATCTTCTCTGCCAAACAACTTATTTTGGTGTTTCTATTGACTCTTGTCTTGAGCTTCTGGCACCTCCAGATGCTGCCAGTCAGTCAGAGGTACAAGGGGGCACAATAATTATTCCCATGAAGCATTGTTACAATACAAAAGAAGCTACCAAACACAAAATTTCCTTACTTTTTGTGCTAAGTATGGTTGAATATCACGATCAACAAATATTTTTTTTTTAAAGAAAAACCTTAATGTCTTGGGTTAAATACAGAAAGTGACTGGCAGATTAATTGTACAGTATATGCACGCAGCACAGTGTTTTCACATTATTTTCTTTTAATTATCTCAGTCCACTTGTTTTTATTCAGCACAGTAAAACTCTTTTACTGTCACAGCTGTGATGTTGTTTGTTTGCAGTTGCATGTGGCTGTGAATAAGTGGTTCTATTAATTCATTTGTAAAAAAAAGTTATGAAAACACTTCTGGGAAAGGTTCACTTTTGTTTTAGTTTACATATATAGAAATTGCATATTTTTGTCCATTGTTGAGCTGTGTAAATAGTGTTATTCTTTTATTTTTGTCACTTTTATTGTATATGTGTTGCGATGTGGGCATTCTTAGAGTGGAGAAAGAAAAGACAAAACAGTCAGTTTGCTGTCTACAGCAGAATGACTGGATACCTCAGGAAACCTAAACCAAGTCAAACTATAGGAGTTATCAAAAAGAAAAAAAAACAGACTTAAAAGTAGACAGCTGTGCAGACAGGATTATATATATAAAAAAATACTGTATATGCTGCACAAATATCACAAATTTGCTTGATAAACCTTCACAATTTGGTTGATTCTGATTCCCCCAAACAAGAACCTATTAAAACGGTCTTTGGCTTGTTGAGCTGAAGTCTGTCACACCTGCCTGACAAAGACCAGCTGTGCTGTAATGTCAGAAGAAAGATCTGAAACAGGAGCACACCGGCTCCATCCTCTGACAGTGCTGAATGCTGACATCCTAACAAACAGGCAGAGGAAATAAGCCGTGGCATTGAATCAACAAACAGCTGTCAACCGTCCCCGCGTTCCGTTGATGGCGAGAACAATGTGGCGTAAATGGGAAAGGACAGATGGACACGCTCTGTTTGGGTGACAGACGGCACAGCCCTGGGAAAGGTGTAGGGACAGACAAGCGCTTTATAAAGAAATATGTTTGACACGGTGGGGCCTAACAGCAAAAATCACATCAGGCTGCCAGACGAGGGTTGGTGATGCGCAAGTTGATATATGAAAGTATTAAAATGATTTGCGAGCTGCACAGATATCATCAAATGCAAAATCTTTTAGCCTGATGTGGATATTCAATAATCTAATTAGGTTTTCTAATCGGCACCCTAATCATTGCTCGTGGTTTAAAGTAATCATTACATCCAATTTGATCATAATAGATGCATTTCATCATGACTTCTGAAGGTGCACAATTGGAAATCTGAATGTATTTTTTTTTTCTTGGTAAATAGAGAGTAATGAAACTGAATTGCAGTGGTGAGGTTGTCACAGAAGACGTTTGCCGGCAGTCCCCTGATAATGTAGCCACAGTGATTGCATGGGATCTCTGCTGTGATAACAGTGTTATTATATATCTCCATGCCTCCCCCGTCCGGTGCATTCTGCATCACTGGTAATTCAGACATGGTCATGTGACACAGCAGCCTGTGACAGCCCTAATTTGGTTTGTTTGTTAATGTGAACATTTGATCAAAACTGGTGTGAGTTAAAATTATTGCAGAGGGAGATATGGGGCGCTGTTTTTGTGTGTAATCAGACAATACTGTGTTATTGCAAAGACTGTAGAATGCAAATGTTTTAAAAAGCAGCTTTTGCCATTAAAGGGGACATATCATGCAAAATATACATATTTAGCCATGCAATGCATTTTGTTGTGTCTCTAAGAGTGGAGCAAATTTGTGCCTCTTTGTATTGAAAGAGGCAGCATCAAAACGAGTCGATTAGAGACACATCTCAGTAAAAGGGATAAAAGAGGGGCTTGTGGAGTTACAATAAGGAGGATTTCAGACCAAAGCATTGCAGTTCATGGTACATTCACACCGAACATGTTTTGAGCAGCAAAAAAGCGCCCAAAGCCTCAAGTTGGACGCACTACGTTCAGACCAGGACAGAGACAAGACGCCTGTCTGATGAGGGAGGAGCGTCTTATTTTTTTCGTCTCAACGGCGGATAAAATAAAGACAGAATAAAGAAAACGGCTTTGCTTTATTAACTTTAGAGCAAGCGAACGTTACGCACACCAGATAAGTAATTCACCAGATGATTTTGAGGCGATTTGTTTGGTTAGTTTCGCCACTCCAGGAGCTGCGAGATGACAGACTATTTTTTTTGTCCTGAGCTCAGTTTAACACCGCGGTCAGTTTAACAAACTGCTGACCTGCATCGCTGCTGATATCTCCAGCCAGAACATCAACTACAGACGAGCTCCTGTCCGTCCGTTTGTGGGCAGGAAACGGTCACATGGAATAATTCACCTGCCACTTTATTAGGTACACCATGCTAGTAATGGGTTGGACCCCCTTTTGCCTTCAGAACATCCTCAATTCTTCGTAGCATGGATTCAACAAGGTGCTGGAAGCATTCCTCAGAGAGTTTGGTCCATATTGACATGATG
>JAUBOC010000078.1:10116785-10127484 GCA_032275365.1 Anablepsoides cearensis | reverse complement strand
GTAAGATGGGGCAAGGCCATGTAAAGACTTAAAAACAAATAAAAGAACCTTAAAACGAACTCTAAAATGCACAGGCATGTTTGTTATTATTACATTTGTATTTGATTCTTTTTATTTTTTGATAACCTTTTTTGTCCCTTAATGGGGAAATAAACTGTCTACATTTTTCCCATTGCACATGTGAGCACACATGTGGAGCAGAGGGCTGTCATTTGAGGCTCCAGGGGAGCAGCTGTGGGATTGAGAGCCTTGCTTTGGAGCCCTGTGCAGAGGGTAGATGTTGTTGGTCTGGGGCAGCGGTCTACAGCCTTTACAATCTAATGTGTCCAGTGATATAAAATGTGCTACAACTTTTATTATCAACTGGTGGCCTGTGGTTTTATTGATGGGGGACTTTACCAGCCAGTGGGGGGGTAATAAGATGAAACTAAAGATGTATAGTGAATTTTAAATGATTAGATTTTAGCTTAATATTTGTATGCTTTAGGACAATCACATTCATGTAAACAAAAAAATGTAAATTATACAAATTTTAATAAAACAAAAACACTGAATGCATAGGCATTTTTTTCTTTCTTTCTAATACTTATTGCTATCTAATCAACTCACTAATTTTCTTCTAAGCAACTTATCTTAAAGATTTATAAAAAATCCTGATGAAATTGAGTAAAAAAGTCATCCTGTAAGGCGCCAAGTTGGAGTATTGAAGTGTCGAATAAGATGATCCAATCAGAAAGTTTCACTCCTTGTAATAGTAATCACATATTTGTAAACAAATGGACTAGAAAACTGTAAAAGCTAGTCTTTAATAAATAAATAAATACATAATTCTCATGTTAGTTTTGGTCAAAACCTCAAGAGCTGTTACAAAGGGACAAAAGAGCCACATTTGGCTCCAGAACTATAGGTTGCAGACCCCTGGCCTGGGGAATTACCATCAGTCTGCTCCACTCGTGAGCATAAACATGACTTAAAATTTAAAATTATTTGACTAACAAATCTGTAAATTCATGACTATTAATTGTGGTGGTAAATCAATTTTACTTTAGCCATACCTGCTGTAAAATTAGCTTGAAAAAACCTAATTGTAGCAACGATTGATCTTGTAAATCTTATAAGTTCTTTTTTTTTCAGTGTTATTTTAAGATGTTATTTCGAAACTCTAAAAGTCCACAAAACACTACCGCTGTAGTGAAGGGAGCTGAATGAAGTGTCCTCCTCACAGTGTGTGTGTCTCTATTTTAATCCCATCAGAGGATTGTTTGAGGTCCCTCCCTGCATATTCCTTATGTTATTTTTTGCCTCGCAGCCTCAGCAGGGTACGTCTCGAATAGCAGAACCGTTCTGCCCTGTCAAAGCGTGTTTACGTGGGTTTGTGTCACGGTGTTTACTTTCAAAAGCTAGAAAATGTAAAAAGCTAATTAGTCAAATCAAAGTTTATATAAAAAAAAAACAACTTTAATTGACCAAAGTCCTGCATGCATATTCAATCTATAATTACAATAAAGTCAAGACAGAAGCAAAAGGTTTTATGATTATTATTTTTGCTATTTAGGGTTTGGACTGATGAGTTATTTAAAGGGAAATAAAGATCTGTTGAAATCACATGTGGGTATTTTAATAAATGATTATAAAGAAAGTTTTATCATTGAATATAATTCTTTCAATATTTGTCAAAGCTGTCTGTCAGGAAAGGCAGTTACAAAGAACACGTGGTTGTTCTGTGGGTTGTTCTGACTTTTTCAGTCAGCCAGTAAAGTAGAGCAACTATTTAGGGATATTCTTTGTTCTCTTAGAGAAGTGCTTTTTTTTTTACAACTTCCCACACATGCAGAGAAAGAGAAGCTTAACGTGTAACCTGAAATCCACATATATCCATATACTTTACTGAGAGCAAAGTTTATGATTAAACATTTCAGTAAGAAAAAAAAATGTAAGTTTTATCTTTGCTTCTGACGTCATCTTGAAATTACTTGTGCTTTTATGTACTGACTGAGGAATCCCAGAGAAAAAAACAGGTGGATAGATTGAAATGTACGTGCAGAGTTGGGTAGTAACTGCTTTCATTTACACTTTTACTCAGTTACATTTACTTGAGTAACTTTTTGGAGAAAAAAAATGTACTTGTAGGAGTACTTTTACTACATTGAGAGTATTGCTACTCTTGGGTAAAATTTCTGGATACTCGACTCACTGTGAGCAACTTAACTGAATGAAGAACAAGCTTGTTTTCAACAAAACTCCACCAGACACACCTGCAGTTTTTGTTATTTTCATAAATTTTAAATAAATTGAAAGAAACTGATTTGAAAAACTGTTTATTTTTCTGATAGTGTTATTTATCTAAATTATTTTCATTCTAAACTTTAAAATACCTGAGTACTCTATATCCACATCATCAGTGAGTCTCATCTGATCTAAAGTCCCACCCTGAGTCGCACATGTGAAGAGCAGCTGCAAGAAATATCACAACCTGACTCTTGTGTTTCCACGTGTCAAAAAAAAAAAAAAACTGTCGGTGCACAACAAAATGAAATCCAGCTATTTTCTCTTTTAGACAAACAGAGGCTAAATCTAAAATGGGTTCAAAACCTTTCCACAGGACTACCCACTCCAAAATATCTGAACTAAAACTGATTTGATTTGGAGCGGCTGTGGATCATTGGTTAGAGGAGTCATCCTTCAACAAGAGAGTCGAGGGTTTGATTCCTCCAGTGTGCAATCACTCAAAGGGTCCCAGAACAAAACACTGACTCCCTTATTGTCTCCATTGTTTACCCCATCGGTGTATAAATGCAATCTAAAGCACTGATTATACTCTAAAACTGATTTATTCAGATTAGTTTGCAGAAACTTAAAGTACTGTATGTGTTTGTGTGTGTGCAGGTTTTGTGAAGGCACAGTCTGCTGTAAAGGGCTTTGAAAAGCCTGGTTGGCTTGAAAGGTGCTATATTAGAACAGTCCATTTACCATTATGTCAAAATCTACCCAAAAGCTACATCAAACTGTGTAAATGAGCAGCCAGTACAAATTCTTACATAAATTATTATTCCTGTTGGACAAAAAGAAATAGAATTAGTGCATAAGGTATTAAAGCATATGCCATATTTCTGAATTTAAAACTGATGATATTTAATCACCTTTATGTGTCCAAATTTCCACCCAGTGAATTAGTTGAATAAGAAAAATGCAGGAGAATTGTATTTTAATTAATGCTTGCCAGCAGGAACACATTTTCTTATTGTCTGTGATCTTGTCATAATTCTCAAAAGGCCTGTTCACCCCCTCAATGTGTCATGTTTAATCAGTAATTCATGCTATGGAAAAAAAGATGTAGGCTGCTGCCACCTAAATAATAATAACAAAAAAAAAGCAGAGCCTCGTTTCATCCATAACTTCTAATCTCCGCACACAAGACTGCAATTCCATGCAATCCTCATGTTTTTGTAAAACAATGTTGTCCCGAGGCAATTGTTTTTCCTGCTATAAAGTGTCTGACAATCTGTCCAGCGTTGTGTTCCACACAAACAGCAATTTCTTGACAGGACTCGTTTATAATGACAGCCATGCTGCATAAAGATCAAAGCTGCTATCAGGATGTAAGTTCACAACAAGTCTTTTCATTCGCTTCACAGTATGAAACAAACGGAAAAAAAAGCTTTTTATGTTGTGTGTTTTATTGAGAGTTATTTATTGGTCTTAGATCATAATGGGAAGAATAAAAAAAATGTTTTTTACAGTGACGACAACTTCAGACAAAGCCATCAACCTGGAAGAAGCAATGCCTTAAATAGGCCAGCAGTCCTGCAGAGGTACATGGAATACTAATAAAAGTTGAAAAACTGAAAGTGTAAGATCAATGGACTGTTTTTTCCTTTATTTCCATTTTTCAGCAGGTGCATTTCTCCTGAGGGAGACCTTCAGGTGTTGCAAACTTTCATTGACTTATCAAAGTTGTATTTTTTCTCAGTTTAACTCGAGCAATGCTCATATGTTCTGAAGGCATTTTGGTATTTAGCTAAACAAAATGCTGATTGTCTATACTACGAATTAATGACCAAATTTCACAACCCAGCCTTAGTTAGTTTCCATTTTAAATGCCACATTTGTAAGGAACGTGCATTTGTGGGATGAGCAGTATGGCAGAGTATGTGTGTTGTGCACATAAAAACAATTGCCACATCCTCTTTGCCATTGCTAAAAAGCTTATTCTTATTATATCCATTTATTTGTTTGGTGGATTGAATGACTGAAGTTTGAAAAACAAAACATATTGGCAATTTAACAAGTTACTAATTTAACAAACCTCAGTAGCATGTGGAAGAGCCATACACAGCCACAACAGGCTGGCACCTCCTCTTCATCACACACTGCTGTGGGCTGGCATCCCACTCTTCAACCAGCATTTTGTTGCATATCAGCCCCTGTGGTTATGTTGGTCACACTAAAACAAACAGCACATCCAAGCTGATCTGTCTCAAGAGGTCAAAACTACTGGCAAACAATTCCATCCTCTTCACTCCCAAAATCTGGATGTATAGTCTGTGATAAACCACTCTCTGTGGGGGCAACTGTTGTCTTCTTGAAGGATAGAGTTTGGCCCCAGACTGTGGAGATGTGGAACTGCCACTGGTTTCAGAATTTAATCTTGATATCCATACACATTAATATTGCCATTCAGGCATCTGATTGGTAGCACCTGGGGGTACCAGAAGCTCAAAACAAGTGTCAATATCAACAGCAAAATAAGCACAACCCACTCACTCACTGCTCATCCCACAAATGCATGTTCCTTACAAATGTGGCACCATTTAAAAGAGAAATTAACAAAGTTATTGCCAAAATGCGTTGTTAGAACAAAGAAATTTACCAAACACAAATTTCCATAGTTTTTGTCCTCGTTTCATAACTCATTTTCCTATTCAGTTTTTGAATAAGGTACATTTCAACACTGTGTCAAGACACTCTGCCTTTCTTCTTGTATCATTTTTTCTGCCAACATACAGTTCCGTATAGGACAATCTGTGGACCTGAGCACCACTTACTAATCTTGACCCTCTCCTAGGAGGGAAAACGAGAGTCACCTGGCACTTAAGGCATTTATTTAAATTGTACCCTTCAAGAGGAAATGTCAAAATTGCTATCGTATGCAAAAAAGGTCAATGAAAAATGTTAAAAAATGATGAAAACATGGTGAGACTTTAAGCGACGACTGCAATTTCAATGAGGTGAGGAGAAATGGCGAATGTTACTCAAAATACTAAAACAACACCAAATAATGTGGAGTCGAGGCTTTTACAGAGCCTTAAAAATGACAGCGTTTGAAAATAAAAAATGACTAGTCAAAGGTCAATGAGGTTTTTTTCCGCTTGCTGATATGAACAGGTTACATAAAGTGTTATTTAAATAACAATCACAGACATGTTGACTGTCATCATAAGATATTAGTTTATTGTATAGCATGTACTCTGCAGAAATGGCCCCCAGCTCTGGTGTTTTGCTCAGATTGTAATAATTTCTAAGTTATCTTCTGGCAAAATGTTGCATTTTCAATGCTTTAAATGCAGAAAAATGACAAGTGAAATATGCATGGTTTAACTTGATGTCATGATGCCACATCAGGTTAAACAGTAATGTTGGTTCACCTGCCTCTTCAACCAAAAAGAACCATATGATTGAATCAGCAGTAAGCGCAGGGGCAAGAAATATATGGAGCTAATATAAGCGTCTCATGTGGCCATTCTTTTGTCTGAATAAAAAAAAATGTATTTTATTAGACAAAATAAAACACTCTTGTACCCAAATGTTGTTGAGGTAATGAATTATTCCCTTGTGAAAAAAAAAATCTGCTTCAACAAGTGGTCACTAAGCAGAATTTCACGCTACAGGCAAATGAAGATCACACTGAAGTGATGCAATAAGGAGTAACAATGTTTTCATTATCAGAAAGTGCTGATATCCAATCTACTGTATAAAAATGGTATTTCCACCTAATAGTTTCCACACAAGCGAGCCTAATTAGTAATCAGTGCAAGTGTTCAGTGCTGAGACAATGGAAAAAGAGATGATCTGCAGAATACTTTTCAATTTATGTGTGTTTTTTTTTCTTCTCCCAATGGCTGATGCTGGGACTCTCAACAAAGCGCTTCTATTTAAATCAATACATCCCTCATTACAGGATAATGAATATTTCATCTGCGAGACTATTACTTCAAATGAATAATTTACCTGTGTTATATCAGTCAAGGTTGGGGGTTTAGAAGTACCCCAGTCCCTGAGCATTTTTTTTTATACCTAGACACTCATCATAAAGCCCCTTTAAACAGTTTGTAACCCTATCAAAAAGGTTCTGGCTTTTTGGTGCAGAGATTTTTCTGTCCTCTCTGGAAATGCCATGGTCACAGTTCAAACCGCTGACAGCAAAGATATCTTCAGTTCCAATTAACCATGATCCATTATATATGTTGTGTTGAAAGTGTTCCTCTTTGTATTAATGAGCTCCACGCTTGGGTGGACCCTACACAAACGTATGGGTTTTGTGCTCATTAAATACATGAACACTGCGCGCGACCTATAGGAGGCCAATCTATCAAACATTCAAAGGACAAACGGGAGCATTGTTTAGTTTGCCCTGCGATTCCGTCTCGTGTTGTTTTAAACTTGCAGAGTGATCCTACATGGAGTCCTAAAAGTATTATCATTTAAACACATCTCAAGTGTTTAGTAGCATTTTTCAATAAAAAAATTAGTTTTAACATCTGATTGTCATAATTTGATGTGGTAAAGTCATTTTTTTATATTTTATTGCCACAATCCTGATTGTCTACTTACTTTTCCAATTTCCTGCCTGTCCAGCTTACACAGTCAGTACAAAGTAGAGCTTGGTCTGCTGAAGAATGGCCCTGTGATAAAATAAGCGTTCAAAGCGAAGATTAATCGCAAAGCCCCAAAATGCAATCCTGGTGGACTAAATTCCACTACCTTAGACATGAACTGAGCTCAGTAATATAACAAAAAAAAAAGAAGAAGAAATCTTTATTATCAATGACAGGAAATTCATGATCATACATTCAAAATCGAGTGAGCAGAATTTAACCTTTGGGATTTCCACAGGGAGAAGGGATAAATCCACTCCCACCCCTTCTGAAATTCATCAAAATGGAGATAAGAGTTCTTTCAAGTGTTGAGCTGTGCTGGGTATTAAGTAACGCAAGGTCATACCAAGTGTTCATATAAGATTATGGAAATGTCAGTGCATCGCCTTCCCCTCAACTCGGCGGTTAAGAAGACTGAGAGCGCAGTGCCGAGTGTATCACACACAGATAGATGTGTTGATTGTACAGGGAGCGGCTATTACAGTCACATGGCTGCTCATTTGTAGTCTTTCAATCAGACAGGTTATAATTTCTGTATAATTACTTCCATTAGCATGAATTGCTCTTCTGAAGCTTGAGTACGGGATGACACACGAATTGTAAATGCAGATATGGGAGTTTGGGCATCAAAACTGCTGCAATCTTCTCTTTGAAATAGCAGCACTGCCTCTTGTGAAGCAGGGTCTTTATTGAGTTGACTGCTGTCTGGTGGCATAATCCAAAGGGGCTATTACTGATTTACCAAAAGGAAAATAATATGTATTTGTGATTAATTTACTCAAAATTATTTTCTTCTTATTAAAATTTACAAAAACGACACATTTTCAGTGCAGAGTGTTTCATTGTAAACATTTATATTGCATGTGTGCTGTTGAATCTTCCATAATACTGTTGGTAAATGCAACAAAGTAAAACTAAGATAACACAAAAAACAATGGTCATTTAATGTGTACTTAAATATTAAAAACTTTAGTAGGTATAGTGATTTTTATTGTTTATGTATGTGTTTAACTGATAAAAAAAAGGTTATTATGGTTGTTGTGATCCAGTTTGATTATTGCTTTGGATGCAAAAAAGAGCTGGGTTCAGATCCAAATATGTTATGATCCATGTGTCGATGAATGGCTCATATAATTTAAAATATAGAGACCACTAATATAGAGACTGCTATGTTTTGAATGCATTTTAATGCTCACAAAAAAACAAAATCCCCAAAAGAAGCTGGGATCCCTGACCAAATCAAACAAATGAGAGAAAGAAATCTCAGACCAGCCAAGAAGTTGACAGTCAGATTCAGGCTGCTCCCATAAACCTATTGCCAAAGTAAACCAAAAACCCAGTAACTCCCGAACCCAGCTAATAATGCATAAAATCTATGATCAACAAAAATGACATGACAAAAGGTTGGCATCTACTGTAGAGTTGATGGAGGGAACTGGAGGGAGCCTTGAGATGGAGAACTGGTCCAGCAGCCTCCACAACCTCTTCAAACAATGGGCAGATAATTAAAATGGACGGAAGGATGGACGGACAAAAACATAAATTCCACTAATAGCAATAAAATATTTATAAAACAGAAACTTTTTGTGATAAAACAGGTTTAGTTTGATTTTAACTTCATGAATTGTCATTGTGCACTGGTATCTGTTGTTGATTTAGATTCTTGTTTCATTCCAAGGAAACTTTAATTGCAGGTGTCATAGTTCTATCTGTTTCTGAGTTAATCTTTTGTTTACTGCCATAGTTCCTGGATATTCTCAGTAACCTGTGTCTTGTTTCTAATTACCTCACCATCTGTTCCTTGTTTCTCTCTCACATCCACTCACCTATCACTCCTCCCAGTATATATAGCCCTTGTTAGGCTTTGCCCTTTTGTCAGATCCTCTGCTCATTCACTCAGTCTTGTTACCTGCCTGGAATTTTTCATCTTTGCGTGCTTCCTGGTCCTATTCTTTCAGCTTCTATGCTTTTTGTTAATAAAGACTCTGACTCTAGCAGTTTTCTACAGGCTGCATCACAACACATTACATGCTTATGTCATGACTTAAAAAGAAATAGGACATAATTTGACATATAACAAACTATCCAATTCAACACAACCTGATTTGTAACATTATGAGCAAAATAAAAATGGTGATCACAGCCATTCATTTGTGTTTGTACAAAAATTCAGAGTACTTCATGCAGCTAAAAGCCAAAAGCAGCTCATTTGCTGTTTCGAGTACATCCTTGCCAAAGCAAACCATTTATTTTCTCTCTAACTAGATGTCCTTCCAGACTACACTGATAGCGATGGCGAATGTAACCGATATAGATCTATCATCTCTCCCTGGACTCTCTCCTATCTCTTCATCCTCCATCCTGGAGACCCTCTGAATGACAAACCATACTGTTCTCTGTGGATCAATGGCTCATAAGTATAAACCAATTTCCTTTACAAACTGCACTCTGGGAAATAAACCCACTCACTGCCACGGAAGCCTGACACCGCCAGAGCTCCAGGAGCCCATTATTCATATTAATGTTGTGGAACTTTGATAGAAGCTGCAAAGTTTGGAGATAAGGCTAAACAGTTAGTCTTTCCAAAGTAAAACACATCAGAAGGTGTTTTATTCCGGAGAGAAATAACTGTTGATCATTTCAAGAGCGCAGATTTTTTTAAGTCACGGGGTATTAAACTGTTAGTGTTACCAGTTCAAAGCTAAGAATTGTGTATTTTATCTGCTGCAAAGCTTTTCCTAAGTATACTTTTTAAAGTTTGACTTCCCATTTATTTCCTTAGAATCTACAAAAAGTTTTAAAACATTTAAAACTCTTTTTAACTTAAATCATATGGCCTGTCTGGTTCTCCACTAAAACATCTACCATCACAGTGATAATACAAGAGTGGGATCTACTAACCACTGGAAAAGTACAATACCCCATACTAGAAGTATTTTAAACAATTCTTAAAGGTTAAATGTAATGCGTTAAAGTAATGTGCGCAGCTCTTGTGATGACGTCATCATCCTGAAACAAAAGTAACCACTATCACTGTTAATGCTGCTAACATTGCTAGCATTGTTAACACTGCTAACGCTTCCCTACAAGACATCAACCTTGCAGTTGCGTTCAGTGTCCGAGCTGCACTTCAAATTGCTGGACAACAGGTAGGCCTACCATCTATATTGTATTTATTAAACACATTTTGAATTTAGATTTTAAAGACCATCAGCACAATCCATACTGTGAGCTCATTTGCGCATGCATTTTAATGATAGACTTCTGGATGTGTTCGATTTAGATAAAAACTATTGAAAATAATTACTTCTATACTTAATTATAAAGGTGTGTTAAATTATATTCTAAAAACATAAAATATAGATTTACAATGCATAATTATTTATTTATAATAACTTGCAAACAATTTTCTAGACAATCATGTTATAACTCATCTTGTCTTTGTTATATTTTTTTCCTGGAATAAAAGTCCACAACTGTTGTAAACGTTGCCTTTTTTATGAAACATTGCAGGGGATGAAAGACTGAAATCGGATGAAATCTGTCATCAGTCTAGCAAAATGCTACATGCTAAAAACTATGCTTCCGGGACAGTATGAATTGGGGAGCCACAAGCAGCACTAGTGGTTGGTTTTGTCTCAGGATGATGATGTCACAACAAAAGCCACTCAAGGCTGTGGCTGTGTCCAAAACGGTGGGCCGGGTCCTCCAGAGGACCCAGACGACCCGGTCGAGGTGGGCCGGGTCCTTGGTAGACCGGGAAGACCGGAAAAAAAGTGACTCTGAATTTGGACGGTCTAGCCTCCCGTCCTTACCCCGGCTTA
>JAUBOC010000078.1:10102237-10114116 GCA_032275365.1 Anablepsoides cearensis | reverse complement strand
TATATAAGACTGCACATACAATTTCACATGCTGTTTATGTTGTGGAAAAAAGCAAAACTGTTCAAAAGCTTAGTTCTGTAGAGTTTGTTCTATTTGCAAAGGAATGTGCAAAAACTAAACTTAGCATAAAATGTAAAGACATTTCTGCTGTAGATTATTTCTTTGTTGTAACAAGGCTTCTTGGCAATAAATAGTATACTATCGGATAGTCTGTTCATTTTCCGCTTAAGTAGTGGAACATTTGTAAGAAACATGTTTCTGGGATGAGCAGTAGAGCTGAGTTTGTGGGTCGCGCACATGAAAAAATAGCCAAATCATATCTGCCAAACATTTTATTATGCTGTTGCTTTTGACACTTGATTGGAGCTTCTGCTATCTCCAGGTGCTGCCAATCAGACACCTGATTGGCAGCACCTGTGAGCATGAGCCCTGCTACAGTGGTCAGTTATCTGCTCTAAGAATCAACTAGCCACGTTTGACTGATCTGAATAGTGAAACTTCAAAGTGGTGTTCCACAAAACCAAGTTTTGGATATATTTGGAGAAAGTCTAAATTAAATGCCAATTTCCATGTGATGGAGGATGTCAGAAACAGGCCACAAAGTGGGCGTTCCAAGAAGACGATCTCTCTAGAAGATTGTTTCCTCATCCTGTCAGCACTTATCCTGTCTTCAACAAATTTAGGTCCTTTCCCAATCAGTGGCTACACACTCGCCCTACTCCCTACTCACTCAGTTTGCGCGTTCCTGCGGAGGGTTGGCCATATTAAGTCCCATCTGAAACCAACTCCATACGAGGGCGAGTGGCTTATTAAGCCCTCCACAGCGAGTCAGCATCCAATGCAGACTTGATCAGCACCTGCAGCACCAAATAGTGGTTGGCATGGCGCACAGGACGTATAAATATAAGTTCCACGTATGTTTTGCTCACATATTTACTAAGTAAATACCTCAACAAATATAATTTTACATTAATCATGTTTAATTCAATTAAAACTTTATTAAAAACACATAACCCTGGTCCATATTTAAAAAAGAAGAAAAAAAAAAGTAAGAAAAAGTAAATACAATATTTTAAATATGGTAAAAGTGTAATTATTTTGACTAGTTATCACACTGTGTTTGTTACAATTACTGTCATATCTGAAAACTCTCTAAAATGTGGGCCTAATTAAATATTTTCTTTGGTTAAATCAAAAAAAAGAGTTTGTTCTCCAGCATTCAGTCGCTGCCAAAGCTTGGACTGTTACCATGGTGATGACAGCTTCCTGTTCCGGCAGTGGGAGGAGAGCTCATCTCAAAAGAGGAGGGTGTGTGCAGCGTTATCAAGGGGACTCTGTTCAGCTGCGAGGGGGCTTCACAGCGAGTGTAGTGTGTAGGGAGTAGGGCGAGTGTGTAGCCACTGATTGGAAAAGGGCCTTAGAGTTAAGGTTTGCAGGACGATATGGCTGACAGTTCTCTGCCCAGACAGTACAGAACAGACTGCATGCAGCCAGTCTCCAGTCAGGCAACCAGGAAGCCAGCTATAACTGGTCTTCCCCATCAGGCCCATTCGTGATGGTGTCAGCAACACGTGCACTGGAACTTGAACATGTGGAGAAAATGCCCTTACTTTTTGTGCAAAATTTAGATGCTACACATGCAAATATTTCTATAAATGCAGTGCAGTGGTGTACACAAATACTGCTACCAAATGTACTAAAATAGTTAATGGAAATAAAGTCTATTGTGCTTTTTTTTCCCCCTGAGAATTACATTGAACAAAAACAAGTTTATCGCACACTGTGGGGTTCTGGATATAGTGTTGATCATTTCAGTATGTTTTAATTGACTGACAATGTGACTTCAGCAAATCTACATGATCAGTTAAAAGAGTTTCACAGGGGAAAACAAAGTCACATCCTGTGTACATGTTATCTTAGCCTGCTAGAATGTAATTATCCAGGATGAAGAAGTGTGACATCTGCCACACGAGTAAATGACTAAGTAAAATATGTCACTGACTAAGAGAGAAAGCTTTACTGCAGAGTAAACCTGCGAGCCAACAGGTGTAAAGTTCATTAGCTATGGGTTGTTTCTGTGCTGTTATTCACTTGTTTATGTGCACACAACATTTAAAGGTTTACACCTGTTTCTATAACAAACTGTAGATTTACTTAAGTAGTTTGAAAACTGCTGACAACTGAAGGCAGACTTGTCATCAATACAAAAAAAGCAAGAGGTGATTCAAGATTTAATCAGCAATGTTTACATCAAAGAAAGTAAAAATGTTCCTGATATTTTTTTGTGATGTTTTCAGTATATTTAATTAAATGTTTGGATACAGTCCCGTTGCCCTCGTGGTGTTTTCTTCGAATCCAGCGCGCTGTTAATTTTCTGAAAACAGATGTAAAATTCTGCTAAAAAAACATTGTTTTGTGATCAACGTATCAGTCTTACAGAAACACCGCCGGGCTGCAACAAAGGCACATTAGAAAACCCGGTCCAACCTCAACACTGAGAGGTTTTGATCTTCTGCGAGAGCCGTTTTCTCAGAACCTCCTACTTAATGTTTTAACACTGTTATCCATGTAAGCGCTCTGCATATTGCTTCTGAATTCTGAGAGCTGTCTTTTGCACATGAATTGTTAGGGCGGTTGGATTTAATTCCTAGGAGGTGGTGATTAACATGTGCATTGCTTTCAGGTTATGCACCTCTTTGATGCTAGCAAAAAAAAAGGTGGGGGGGGGGGAAGAGACCAAAAGAGGAGAAGGAGGAGGAGAAAAAGACGTGACGAGGGAGAGAGGAGAGGAGGTGACAAGAAACGAATGAGAGGGAGGGGAACAGACAAGAGGAGGAAATATAAAAGGACAGACAAAAAGCCATATCGGAGTGGGAAAGACAATCCTTCACACCCATGTGTGGTAATGTGTGGGGAAGAATCTTCATTAGCATTGTTGGTACTCAGCAGCGGTTCGCACAAAAGCGCAAAGAGTGCTTTTCTTTTGACAGACATTATCGACAAACGTGGAAAAGAAAGGAAGGAATCAAACGCATCAACCACATAATGCGCAATAAAAATGCTTCCTGTTCGACAGCGCTGCCTTTCATTGACGCCAAATAAAAGCACGTTTCTGCACACCGTCTGGATCTATGAATATAAATGAAGAAATGATGTAAACAGAAACAACAGGAGCAAAGAAAGATATGAGGAAAAAAAAAGGCTTGATTGGAAAACGAGGGCCATACATTGTGAGTAATATGAGGCCGTCTTTGTGGTCTAATTGCAGGGTTTAACCATTAAATGGGCTATTTAGACAGTCATTATCCTCCTCATAATGCCTTCAGCCAATCTCACACTGTGTGGAGATATGTTCATCTGTTCAGCACGTCTAATAGGCTAGCACCTTCCTTTGGGTAAATATCTCATTGTTTTAAAAGGTCACGTCCCAAATACTGATTCATAGCTCATGCAAAAGGGCAGATGTTCTTGAATGAGAGGTCATTTGTACAGAATAATATCCGTCCACACACTGTTTCATTTTATCTGGAATTTCCCAGCCATCATGCAGCTTGTCTGATATTCAGTTTTATTTTTGTGGATCTACAGCGACGGGTCACGGTCTGATTCCAGGAACAAACTCGAAGTGTATTTTTAACTCTCACATGTAAAGTATTTTATTCCATTCTTTGGTCTCTTGCGGTGGATCTTTAATGTTTTGTGTTTATTTCTTCCTATTGTGCGTATCCTAGAGAAATGTGTTGTTGTTGATGCAAATTTGCAATTCAGAGGTACTTATTCGATCACAGTGCAACTTCAGTTCAGGGAGAAAAACAATTTTCTTTTCTTGTCCTAGGATTTTCTCCGGCATCAATTAAAGCAAAGACAGTGAATCTGTACAAAACTCTTGACCTTAAAAAGGTAGTTCGGATCTTTTGAAGTGGGGTTTTGTAAAAAAAAAAGGGTTATAAACAATTAATGTATTACCTTGTTCTCGCAGTCTGCTGAAGGTTATAGCGTTTGTGTTTGCTTGTTTGTAACACTTCAAAAATTGTTCATAAACCAGTCGACAATTTTAATGAAACTCTGAAAAAATTATCATTAGTTGTACCTCTCCATCTGAGTTAACCCAATCAAGATGGCCGCCACAAACAACTGAACATTCAAAACACATACATGACCATTGGCGGTTGGGGGATTTTTCTCCAGGGGGGGCTACAACTCCAAAATAGGCTCGCTGATGATGAAGAAATTAAGAAACTACTTTTTAGTTCTTTTTTCTACTGAAATGAAAAAAAATAATAGGCTCATCCCCAAAAGCAATCAAACATGTAGTAAGTTGTATCACGACAGTGTGTTTATTAAACAAATTAAAATAATAAAACAGCATTACAATGTCATGTAGTTTTTTATTATTTTTGTTAATGAGAAGCATATGTCTTCATGACTCTGGTTAAAGTCAGGGATGTTTTAACCCGATTCTTCTCTATAGAGCAGATCAGTGCTGTGAGATGTGATGTTGTGAACCGGAGAAAAGTCTGGAGCTTCAGTGCTGAGAAGCTCCTCTCAGATTCAGCTGTGGTCAGAGGAGAATGGATGAGAACCTTCAGCAGAGTCACAGTCTCTCGCCACTGCCGAGCCGAGCCAACCCGAGCCGAGCCAAGCCGAGCCGAGCTGAAACTGGACCGGTACCGGACAAAAGGAACAGCTAATCAGCCATTTGAGTTACCCTCCACATAAGAACTTTTTTGTATGATTGCTCAGACTCTGGCTCCAACATGTAAAACTGGACGGACAAATCTTCCATTGTTGACATCATTTAATTAATTTGAAAAGAAAAAAAAAAAATCTGTGCCAGTGTAAGCCCCTCTAGCAAACTCGAAATAACCACTCTGGAAGCTGGAGGGGGACAGGGGTGTGAAGTGTCTTGTTTGGATTTAAAGAGACAGCATCAAAATGAGAATAAGCGTGAAAGAGGGGCTTGTGGAGTTACAATAAGGAGAAATTCACATGAAAGCATTGCAGTTTCATTTAATATAGACCCTAACTTATGGATTTAAAAGCATGATATGTCTCCTTTAAAACTTTCAAAAACAATATTTTATTTACGAGCCAATTCAAGATGGTCATCACAGCTTTTGGACATTACCTAACGTGTGAGGGTGAGGTGAAATAAAAACAGCAATGAGGTGCATATTCTGTGGGTTAAAAAACAACAACATTTTTTTTTATGTTGAGGAAGTGAAAGCTTAGGCTCCAAGTCAGAGTATTATCCCATAAAATGGCTAGAAAAGTGCCCCTGGCCTTGTTTGGATTTAAGCTTTCACCTCGAATGACTCGCATAAAATAATTTGCAGTCACGTCGAGCCGAGCTGTAAATTTTACAGCTGAAGCATTTAATACTGTAAATATTATCATGGTGCAATTACCAAATGATACTGTATGACTAATGTGTTCGTTAATAATGAAAAATTTGAACACCAAACATAAGCTTTTAATCGTGTACCTTTCAGTTATCACATTGACATTAAATTATCAGCGATACCAAGTCTAAAAAATATAAAATTACCACCTTTTATCTCCTGTCATTTGCAACATCCTCTGATGCTTCAAAGCCACCAATATGTTTTTAAAAAATAAGGACACTAAGGGTTGCTCAAACTTACACAAAATATTTAATTTGCTGGGCTCCATTCGGTGGAACAGAACATTTTTGAATCATAAAGGTCCTTTATTAATCAAATTAGCCAGTGCCCTTGAATTATGGCTTACACAGAGAGTGTTAAAGTGTAGCACTGCAGCAAGTACTTCCTGGCAGAAGAAATCCATTCTGAATGACTTCAGTACTTTAGCAGAGAGAAAATACAATTTACTTTCATCAGTTGCACTTGGTTACATTTGCATGGCATAGTGAAGGAGACCTAAAGGGAGGGGAGCGTCGTAAAGATGGGTCTGTCACTCGACGTGTGGACAAACTGTATGGGGATGACGGGGGACAAAAAAGGCAATTAGCCGAACAGAGCCCTCGTAATACACTCCCGGGGGGGCAGTAAGTCACGCAGCTCAATGCTGCAGCCAGGTTCACTGAGCAATTAAGAGACTTGGAGAGGCTCAGCCTGATGCTCTTCTATCGGCACTGATGTTAAAAAGGGAGATCGAGGGTCACTTTCAACCCCTATCACAGTCCACCTGTGTCTTAATGTTCCCGTCCGCACCAGCTCGCACAGCTGAAAATAGAGCCAAATGGACAAGTGGGGGACAAGGCAGCACAAGTGAGGAATTATCATTTTCCCTATAACTGTGTCTGACATATCCTTTGGCTTTTCTCCCAGATCAGTAGCATTACATATATTTCTCTTTACACTCTTGTTATCCTCACTCTCCTAATGAATTATTTATAGTCGGCAGAGTTGAGGAGGGTAAAGAGCCCTTCCCTTGGAGTAAACACACCAATAAAAAGAGAGACGACTGCAATAAAATGATATGGAAGGCATCACTTGCCCCTTTAGCAAAATGGGTTTTGAAGTATTAAAGGCTGTGCACCGTTTAAAACTTCAGAAAGTGCCAGCCACTTTGATAAAGCTTCCTCAGGAGTCAAGCTGCTGGATTCACTTTGCAGACACTCCTCTGTCATGAACGCCATCATAATTAATTTGCGGCGCACAAACAATTGACGCCAACTGTAATAATCCTGGCTGCTGCATAAACTGAATCGATTAAATCCTCTTAAATATTTAATTTTCCGATGCAGTTTGACCTCCATGGAGGAAGAGCAAACGCAAGTCGTTAGGCTCCTGCTCCACTTTCGGGTCCCCGCCATTTTTTTTAATTGGGCATCGAATATTACTTTGGCTACCTGGCAATCAGAAACAACAATGAAATCCCAGCTTCACGGGGGAACATTTTCACTATAAGCCCCCCGAGACAGTCCTCAAAAACGCTCTTTGCAATTTTCTTATTTTCACCAGTCCACGAGACGAGCCACAGAATGCCTTCTGGGGAACAATTGCCAACTTACCTGCAGTACATTCATGAGCACTTCCTCTCCAGGGGACCGAAGCAAAAGAAAAAAAAAAAAAAAGAAAAACATTCCCCAATTGCAGCTTCTACAATTTTGTGGAAACAAAAAAAAAAAAAAAACAGCTCTGCTGAAATGAGAAATCAGCGCTTTATTACGTTTCATTAATTTGGAGGAGAAATCATCAGCTTCACGCGACGATCACAGTCAAAACTTTAAATCCAAACAGTCTCGTCTAAATAAGCTGCACACGGGTGGAAGTGGATTATTTCCTCCCAAGTTGGGGAAACTGCATATTTGCTCACAGCAGACTCCTCGGCGAGCCTGGGATACTGTAGGTCAAAGCAGAGAGCCTGTTAATTGAAGTTGTACATAATAAAAGAAAGAGGTCGGCGGGGGGAGATGGCGAGGAGGGTGTTCATTAATAATTGATCAAAGAGCCGTTAAATTGAAATGTGTTTGCATCAATTAATCATCCTCCCAGATGCCACTAATCAGCTTTTTCTTTTTTTTTTTTCTGGTCTCTTCATTGTAGCATCTTAGCAATCCTGCAGACTACACCGGTCTGTGCCGAAGCCATCATTCATCATCTTTTACTGTGCTCTTAAAGCTGGCCTCAAGTCTGTGACAGAGTGATTAAAACACCATTGCCACTGAGCGCTGCAGGCTTTTACTCACGATCTCCGAAAATTGGTTGCAGCGCATGCTGCGTGCGCTGTGAAACTTGATTACCATGTTTCTATGAGCTATTGATAATCTCTGGACTTTAGCAGGGTGCTGGGAGAGTTTGTGGGAACACTTTTTAAAATGTTCAGTTCAGTCAATGTCAGGCTCCACGAGGCTGGCAGAAATATACTGTGGGGAATATTTAAGCTTTTGAAGCTCACGATTATATGTTTTATTAGTTTTTTTTAAATCGTTTAACAAAACTACATTTGTACTTTCATTTAGGGCATGAAACACCTAAACGCACACACACACACACACGCCTACAGAGCAGCAGGTAAAACCACAAATCTTTTTTTCTTCTGAAGAGTAAAGTATTGTGAGTTTTTGACCATGTAGTGTGAAAAAATGTGATTCATGTAAAAAAAAAACTTTAAAAAACTAATTTTGTAAAGAACAGACAGAAAAACAAGCTTTAGCATTTTTTGGAATGCAAGGTTTTTAGTTTTTACTTCAGAGATGCTGACTTTGTCACAAATATGTCACCTCAACGGTAAGGCTAAACTTTGTTCAACTAAGAGAGTGACACAAAGTACTTTACAGCTTCTAATAAAGCAAAAACTATGAGGATGTTAGATTAAAATGTCCGTTATGCAACCTCAGAGTGGAGTGAAGTTGAGAAAAATATAACATTTCTGTTGTAATATGTTTTTTTATTTTATTTTATATGTCCCATGCTGCACTTTAAGCTACAGCTAGCTGCTAGGGATGGGACAAATGACTCTTTGTGAGGATCCAGATGTTGATGATCCATTTGTTTCATGGAGTCATTCAATTTTAAACAAGTAACGTCATCACGAATAGCATGCATGATTATGTTTTTCGTGTCATGTGGGCGGAGCCTCCCTGAGCTGCTGTACTCCACCGCTGCTCCTGTTTTCTGTGAAAAGGTAAAGGAGGAGGTATTGTCCTGTCATTAAATAGGACAAATAAAGATATTACAAGAAGTAGTATCCAATAATTACTTTCTGAGAGTTTATTAGAATCTGTTCAGTGGTCAACAAGCGAACACACACATTGCACACACACACACAAGTAAAAATATTATTGGCCATTTGATTTTGGTGGTGAGAGATAAAAAGATTACGTAACTGGTTACAAATAGCCCAGTGCCATTCTGAAGTCCACAGACAGAAACAAACATGTCAGCTGGGACTATAACATTAAAGCATCTTTGAATCACTTTGTATCTATTTTAATAGAAGTGGTGTATTCTCCTTCCCGTTTTTACAGCTGATCTAAGTTCCTTTACCATAAGGTCATAACAAGTTTATTGTTCCAAAGAATCACTCAATCTAATCTGCATAAAATCAAAGCCTCCCTCTTTAATTAAGATGAAAGCACAAACCGTCTTTCGGTATTTCCTCCATTGCAAGCATCCAGGTTAATCCAAAAAAGGGATTATTTCCACTGGCAGCTAGTGACCGCTCCACAGCAGTAAATTCAACTGACGAGGTGACTCAGAGTCTGCAGGCCTGTGAACTTCCAGCGCAGCCCAATCACAAGTCGCCCACCCCTCCGAACCACTAAGCTCCATTAGAAAACTTCCCCATCATTTTTATTTAAACTTTAAGATCTCCAGGCTCTGTCTCGGCTGTGACGCTGTTGACATGAAAATGATCAATGACAGCAGATCAGCCCTGTGGGAAGAGCAAGATACACATCACATGATTAATGGCTTTGCCAGCTGTCATGAACTATACCGGACCAATACAGTGAAGGCTTCATAAATCACAAGTGTTCTGACGTATAAAGCTTTTTGCGCCTCATAAAAGCCAACGTTTGTGGATTTATTTATTTCATTTTATTTATTTTTTTTCTCTTTTTAGTTTGACCACATGTAACATTTTTCATGGCTCAACACTGGGAGGATTGTGTCCTGCCTACAGTGGAATGATGAATTAAATGAGAAAGTTAACAGCATGAATGAGATCTCACAGACAGACAGGCGTGGACTGTCATAAAGTAATAAACATCTATTAAGTGTTAACACACCGGTAATAAGGAACAGTGCAAAACTAGTTTGAAGCACTTATTAAGCAATATTTAACTGTTGAAATTACTTCTATTAATGTTTTGGAGTAGTTTTTTTTCTCTTTAAACATGTCAAATTTGAGTTTTTTAGGGTTTGTGTGTGTGTGATAAAGAGAGAGAGCGAGAGAGAGAGAGATACATTGCACTGGTTAGTAGTGATGAGCAGAACAATATTGAAATATCGATACCACCAATATACCTGCACCTTAGCTCTATCGATTCTAAAATCAAAATATCCATACCTTGATACTTCAGCCGTTTCAGGTAATGTATATCATTAACAGAAACACAGTATAAAGTAAATAAACCATTGAAAAATCTTGTTTCAATCCTACACCGTTGGTGGGAACTACTTTTTCTTCTGCCTGTGTAATGTGTAAGCACGGCAGCACATGCTCAGTCTGTAGATGTTCAATGGTCAGTGTTTTTATGCTATCATGTTTATGCAATCTAAATTAAGACTCAATTTTTTATTTTTTATAGTAGTTCTTGATAATCAGACATTAGTTTATTTAATGGTTTTATTATGTCACTTCATTTTTTAATTGTTTAAAACACCAATTTTGCATATTTTATATGATTGTGTCCTCTTATTTTTAATATACATATAAAGCTCTCAACAACCAAGCTGCATTAACACAATACAACAATAAAACTTTATTTATAAAACACTTTAAAAACAACACTGTTGGCCTTTATTCTGTACTGGTAAAAACACATAAAAGACAGTATAGAAAACAATAAAGTAAGTAAAATGAGCAAATAATTATTTTTCAAAAAAGGTGTTATACAGTATGTTCCAAACAGAGCACTTTGCACTCAGACTGCAGGTTTACTTGTGGATCCTAGAGTTTCTAAAAGTAGAACGGGAGGCAGAGCTTTCAGTTATCAAGCTCCTTGTGGAACCAACTTCTAGTTTCTGTCTGTGAGGCTGACACTCTGTCTACTTTTAAGGTTGGGCCTAAGACTTTCCTTTTTGAGAAATCCAATATGAAGCTGAAATTAAACTGAATTGAGCTGAACTGAAGAGTTTATTTTTTTGTGCTATAATAGCTAGGCTCTATTTTAAATGAGGACTTTTGAGTTTAAAATGAATTGGTCTGATGCCTTGTATTTTATCTGATGCTATTTGAAATACACAACTTTTTTAGATTTATCAGACACATTAGGTGTATTTGCACAAAGGATAAGTATCACCAGCCTGAGTTTTACGCGATATCAGAACCAGAAAGGAAATTGTTATCAAACATCACAACTGGTTCCTCTTCTATAAAAGCACAGAAAGATGTGAAAACACCAGTAAAGTTGTTTTTTGCAAACACATTCAAATAAAGCAAAATGGAAACTGTAACAAAACTAAAACTTAGCCACAAAAATATCACATTCTGTTCCAACCTGCCACAGTAATGTTTTATTAAAAAGGACAGTAAATAACAGTTACAGGTTTCAGAGGAAAAAAAATGTTTCCAACTTTTCAGAGAGGTAGGATGTGACAATGTGTCGCTTTCATTAAAACAAACTGTTCTTTGCTGTGGTGGTATTTTTTATTATTCTTTTTTCTTTTTTTGTGCACATTTTGTTTCCTCAGCCGAGTGCAAAGGCAGAAGTAAATGTTCTGTTTTTGTTTGCAGCTTATCAGAAAAATAATTCACAGCCTTAAAAAAGACTGATGTTGTTGACAGCAAAGTAAAACTGTTCAGAATAATAAGCATTCTCATTTTTGTAAACCCACAAGTCTTTGCTCAAGACAATCCAAATCAAACATGAAAATGAAAAACTTCACTGAGATGCAGCAAAGTGACAAAACAGAGTAAGTAAAACAATGTAAATGCTCCTTTGATGAAAAAAAAATGTAATAAAGAGTAATAAGGAAGAAGAAACTAGGGAGTTCTTAATGTATATATTTCAAAAAAGCTTGCTTTTATTTATTTGTATGGAAATATTGTTTGGGTTTTCTTACCATTTTGGTTTGTTAAATTATTTGTTTTTTGTTTGTCAGTAAATCAAACACCAACTATGTAGCCTATTGTGTAACAAATAGGTCAACTTCATCATTATTGTTGGTTCATAGCTCAACTGGATTGATCAAACTCAAATATTCTAAACTCAAATACATCCAAAA
>JAUBOC010000078.1:10084388-10095517 GCA_032275365.1 Anablepsoides cearensis | reverse complement strand
TTTATTGTGTGATTGCTCAGAAGTTCGTAGGAGTCTTTGTTTGTGCTGAAAGCGCTCAGATGCTTCCACCACTCGCTCAAAAAAAAGTCGATCCGACTTTATGAGGAAGCAGCAATGAAGATGGTCAAACCGTAAAAACTCATGAAAGGAGATAAAACAGACGTTTTGCACGGTGGAATCTGATTGATGAAAACTTTGGAGCTTAATGTGGAACCAGTTGTGGATGAATAACGTCAGGTGACAAGTCTGACTTTTTTTTTCCCCGCAAATGTTTCCATCTTTCCTTTTACTCATTAACTCTACTGTATTGGAGGATGATATTGGCCTGGCGGAGGTTGCACTCTCTGAGTGCTTCTAGTTTAAATCATGTGGTTGAAATAGCCAGTATGAAGGAAATCTGTGGTATTAAACGTCACTAAAATGAAACAAGCCAGGTGGGTACAATGTGGAAGTTTGTGGTCAGTGAAATAATATGGGTGCAAGCTGAGTACAAAAAATAGGCAATGATCTTTTAAAATTGGATATGCAAAATATAACCACAGGGCTTGATGGCCACAAATACTAAAAATGTGCATATTTTCTTGCAGTTCTGAGTCAGGTTTTAGTTGCTAACTTGCTTCCAACATTCACGACCCAGTGAGATATTATTGTTTTAGCACAAGTGTAAGAAAACGTACCTCCTCTCTAAAGGGTGTTTCAACAACTTTAATAAGATTCACAATGGCGGGGCCAAACACAGAGCCCTGTGGAGCACCACTGTTAAGGTTCAGCATCAAAAATATATTTTGTCCAATGTAAACATGTTGAAATGTGTGTATAGCCGTGGAAACAAATCCACTTTATTTTCCCAAGCTATATTTTGCACTGTGTATAGTTTAATGAATGGTGTCTTCTATATTTAATTTTCTGTCAATCAATAAGTACTTAAAAAGCTTTTTTAATAATAGATATACATTACTCAATGATGTAAATTAATTGCTGACGAAGCAACTGTTCTGGACCAGGATTTAGGCGCCGCAGAATTCACAGTTCACTCACCTGGAAAATCAAAAGCACACATACACACATGAATGCACCGAAAACAAACTCACATAAAGTGCGGATGCAGTAAACAAGCGCCATGAACGGCTCCATAAACCCACCCACCCCGACTCTACCCCTCCTCTAATCCTGGTGGACCATTTTGTCATTACTGGCTCGTGTGTGAGCGAGGGATGCAGGAATGCAGCTTCCAGTAAGTGGTGCCCTGTAGCCGGCGCTGAGAGGAGCCCCTGCCAGCCTGATGTGTTCTGCTAGCAATCACAGCTCACTAAGTCACAGGCCAGTGGAAAATGCCAGATAAACATCACGCTGGGAATGAGCTCCCTCTCTCGTCCTTCTTTCTGGCAGTTTAAGTGGTTTAAGAATAGCACTAGAGATGGAGCTGCTTATTTTAAGTGACACAGTGAGAGTCAAAAGGTCAAATGAAACATACATGGTTAGAACAGGAGAACGAGGCGCTCAGTAGATTAGATGACTGAGGTTCGGGCCAGAGTATGTTGTCAGCCGCGCTCTGATTCAAACACCATGCTGTATGTGATTCTGTTTGCCCAATATCTCCGCTGTCATCCTCCATTATGTGCTGTAGAGCGGGAAGAGGGTGTAGGAAATGGAAAAAGGAGCTGTGTTCTCAGAGCTCTGCTGACTTGGCTCGCTCTCAACCTTCCAAATCACACCTTCACACAAAACATTCACAGAAAGCCCTGTCATAATTTCCTGCGAGACCTTAAAAACACAGGCAGGAGCAGATCTGCTGCGGGCTCGTGTCGTAAATCACACGAGGGCAGCTCTGATATTTCATTTCTGCTGAACATCTCTCCGCTCATCGACCGGTCAGAGAGGTAGCCTGGGAAACATCTCTTGCTCTTGGTGATGTATAACACAAACTGTGTGCTGCACTGAGAGACACAGTGTGGAAATGAGGAATAATAGCTTTTTTACTAAACGCTCTCTTGACTTTTAAGGTACTATATCAGGGTAGATAATATCTGTTTCCATAAGGGTTGTGCTTTGGTCTACATTTGAAGTGCTTGATTTTTTTTTTCTTTTTTTCCCCCCACTCAAATACATCACTAACTTCAGAGGGAAACATTGTGCTTTCAGTCCACTACAATCTACATTTGCAATTCATTTTGCACTCCATGCTGAACTCATTAAATACCACAAATAATACAGTTATATAAGCTGTCAGTAATAAAGCTGCATGTAATATACCTCCCTCCCTGAAAAGGTCGGTTCAAGAAAATTGATTTTCTTTTTTTAATAAGTAGCCAGTTTTTTTTTATAGTCCCGCTATCTGCCCTTCAAATAGCTTTAATATTAGGAAAAGAATTATCTCATACCTTGCCATGTGGCAAAACCCTACATGCTGCAAATGCAATTATTGGGTGTCGGTATTCTGAACTCATCATTATTTCTGCACATATTCCAACTCCAAACTACATAAATTTAAATACTTATAGGATTTAATTTTTTTATAGCTGATTTGTATTTATCTAATGAGTCAGGGTGCTGCTGAAGGTGATTACCACCTCACACTGAGATAGCTTTATTCTCACAGTCAAAGTGGGCCTAATAAAAAGATTTAAATGACATTGAAAGTTGTAAAAAAAAAATCCCTTTCATACAGGCGGAACGCTAAAATAACTGCCACCATCAAAGAGTTCTTTGTGAATAGCCAACAGATGAAGACGACAAAGTGCAAATTAACTGCGGTACAAGGTCTAAGATAAAAGTACCTTATTATTAATAACCTATTATTCCTCAGTACATTCATATCACAGATTTGTAACCTATAACCAGAAATGCAAGCGTTCAAATACAGAGCCACAAAAAGCAACTGCTAATGGTGATTTACAAGATGAAATATAAAGATTGGTCCAACAGATAGCTTAGATAACTAAAGCTTTTAATTTAATTCAATGCATTTAAACCAAATGAACCCACATCAAACATAATCTCAGGGCACTGTATAAAAGAAAATAAATTCACTTTCAACCGAATAGAGTTAAAGTCTTTCCCTTCCTATTCTAACACAATACATTCTTATACAATCGAGTTTAATATAAAATTAGTAAAAGTAATCTATTCAAATAAACAAGCAGATTGGTTCAAATCTTCACTTCATTGTGAAAGCCTGAACTCTATGCAGAAAACTGGTTCAGTTCTCTGCGTTGAAAATTGAGTTGCAACCGTTCACTCAGACTGTCTGAGCAAATGGCCACAAACTGCGCATCACAACATGGTTTTACATTAGAGTCAGGTCATGCCAATGGAAATAATATAAAATAAGGATGTTCACTCTCCTATCAGGTGACTTGACTCTCAGATGTCAGTTTGCTAACATATGAAAACTTTACTTATGTGTTTAACGCTTGATGCAAGGCGTGTATTAACTAAACAGACTTTTTAAAAACAGTGCAAATCACAGTAATGCAGACACGGATGATAAAATCATTTCAAAATAAAAGAATCAAAAAATGAAAGCAGTATGCAGTTAAGAATCAATAAACTATGTTTAAATCACAATCCTCTAGTTTAGTACATTGGTGACAGGGGAAAAGAACAACTTCCTTTAAACAGCAAGAATTCTCTAGCAGAACCAGAACCGGGCATTCATCGATTTCAACTAGATGGGATGTGAGAGGACAGGAACGAGACACAAACAAACAAGAAAAGAAAAACACAAGTTACTTTTTTTAGAATTACTTTTGCTTCAGTAGCTGGATCATTAATAAGCTCAGGGCGTCACATGGTAGCTCTTTATGTTAGTCAGTCTGGAATAAATTTTAGTCAAAGAACATTCCTCTAAGTTTGTTGTCTTTTGAGGCAAAACAGAATTCATATTTAAAAAAATAAAATTCATCATGTTTAACCTTTAATTTAGCAAAAACCATGAAGGTTGCAATAAACAATGTTCTGTTCATCTTTAGCGTGCTGAATGACCGTAGCTGCTGCATAAAGCTAAGAAGAAATACTGTAAGTAGTACCGCCGGGTTCCGCCTCCTTTTTCTCCCTGGCATTTAGTTGCAGTGGCAGCCGGTGATCATGGCAACGGCTAGTGTTTGGCGGGGCCGCTCAGGTCTAGACTGGTCCAGGCTGGAGCGGACTGCTGGCTGCAGTGCTAAGGCGCTGTGTTTAATTAGGCCCATCCTGCTGAGCTGCTGCTGTTTATTTCCCCTGTGACACAATGCTGATCTGTGCAGCCCAGACAGGGAGAGATGGATAGACAGTCATTCTGTATACACCAAGCGCTCCATAGGCACATAAAGCAACTCGCGCTTACGCAGAATCTCCAAGTGCAGCAGTGCTCCGTGTCTTCAGTTCTGGGAAATATCATTCGGTGCACATGTCATCCTTTATGCCCTGTTGCAGCTCGTGTTTAGACTGTGATCGAACGGTTTTACCTGCACATTATCAACACTCCATGCCTCACACATGCCTAAAAAAGCATTGAAAAGTCTGCAGAGTGCATGCTTTTTATAAGTTTTGCTGTTATTTTAAACAAACGATCAATGATCAAATGAATTTTCTGAGTACTGTTTCCTGTGATGCAAAGAAAAACAAAATCGTTATCGAAAGGCCAGTGTGACATTACGCTTTGCTTTCTAACTTTCTTTCTGAAAGTTAGTTGATAACATTAAAAAATAGATATTTTGACACAAATCTGTACGCTATGTGAAACTGTAGCCCGCAGCCACTTAGCTCGGATTAGCACAAAGACTTCAAGGGAAACCGTCAGCCTGAGGGGTGTACTACAAAGCGAGATTAATAGGTTTGTGAGGAAAGCTGAGCCCAAAGCCAGAGCTTTCAGTGTCACAAAGGTGGCTCTGTTTTAACCTGGCTTGAGAAGCAAGGCAGTGGTGGATGTAAAACCTCCTCTGGAGAGAGAGAGAGAGGGGGCATGTTCAGATATTTTGGTTTTATTCAGCTATGAAGGCACCTGAACTTTACATTTTTTTTCCCTCCAATATTTCTATAAACAATATATAAATTCTGATACATTTTGATATAGTCTTGGACCTGTTTGTGTATATATTATGTTTCTATTTAGAATATATTTCAAATTAATGGGTGGCTGTGGCAGAGTGGTTCGTCCTGTAACCAGATGTTTGCCAGTTCAATCCCCCGTTCCAGCCGTCTCAGTCGTTGTGTCCTTGGGCAAGACACTTCACCTTCACAATGTAGCTTACCATTATCAGTGTGTGAATGGGTGAATGACTGTTAGTGTAAAGCACCAAATTAAAATGAAAGGAGGCAAAAAGAAGAAAAAAATCTTATAATATCTGCCCCTTTTTTCCATAATTAATTTCAAGCAATAACAATCAAGAAACAAAAAAAGCAAAATAAAAGCTTCAATTCTTTCTCAAACAACAACTTTTGATGTACAATTCAATATTTCTTTATTTTTATCATTCTCTTAAAGAAATACATTGAACCGGCATTTTTATAATCACTCTCCAAATTATTCCATAATCTTCAGTCCTTCAAGTTTGTTCAAATTTTAGGTTTAATAAACATATCAAATACTTTAAGATTATAAGGACTTTCTCTCTTAACAAAATATAACTGGATGTTTAAAGGTAAAAAAATATGAGCCTTATACATAATCTGCAAGATATTATGATCAACCAACTCATAAAATTTTAATAATTTTAATTTACAAAATAATATATTCGAAGGATTTTTCTTTAAAATGAAAATAGGATTTGTGATTGTTTATGCTTTACCCCAGAATTCAAAACAGTAAATCAAGTGTAAGAGTAAATCAATTTTCCCATACGTTTCTGAAATAAAAGGGTGTCCAGAGTTTTTTGACTCACCCTGTGCATCTAATGATTGGTTTCTGAGAGTTAATCATCTGGTTCATTAAATATTTTGCTAACACAGACACAGGTACTACTTAAATTAGTCTATTGTTATTAAAAAAAACATAGATTGATTTTGCATAATTCTGTTTTAAACAAACTTTTTGTTGCAGGTAGTTTAATAGGAAGATTTTCAGATGATTCGGTCAGCTTAGCTTCATCTGGAAATCAGCCCAGCTGATAGAGAGCTGCAGCACCTTGTGATCAACCTGACATGCAGTCATATGATTCATGTAGCATCAACATTTTCAAACAGCTCTGCACTGTCAACCTGTCCAAACGATATCAAGCTAGATGCACAGTGGGAGCTGTTGCAATCTTCTGTAAATATTAACCCATAACGTGTAATGAAAACTGCATCAGCTACACTTATAGATCATTCCATTTTCTACAGGGGCTGCTGCAGAGAAGGTATCAGCTAGCTTTAATAAGTTACATATGTACATTTTGAGTATTTGTACAATAATATGTGCTGATCATCAAATAAATATTAATACAGAACTACTTATTTGAGCATGCTTTCATTTAAAGTTTGGAAAGTTTAAAAGTACTTGATAAAGTCTAAAGTTGGTTCATTTTTAAAGCCTTTACGGGTCATTTTTTTCTGTGCTCAGGCTGCCACCTCTAGATTTAACCACTGATATATTTATGAAACTTTCTGTCTCCGTCCATCTCACCAAAATTACATTTTTTGTGCATCATTGTTTATGCTAACAGGTCTTATTTCTAAAGCTGCTTCACTGAACTGAGGGGTGGAAATGCCACTCAGAGACGTTGGCCTGTCTACTTCTAATAAGATGCAACTTTAGCCTGAAGGGAGAACTAGCTTTCAATAAATGAGCTTTAAATGACTTGACTGGATTGATGTTTTGACTTGTTTATATCGTCCAAGATTGAACCCAAGTATCGACGACCTGTAATGAATTCATGGGGACTTAAGGACATGTTCTGTTAATAATATTATTATTATGCATAATTCATTTTAATATCAATTGTTTAATTCGTGTACATTTGAATCTTTTATTTCAGGCCAGTAAACTTCAGTAAACCTTTATTATTGCTACCATTATATAATGGTATATATGAAAAAAGTTTGAGGTTTTTAATGAATAGGCCATTCAAGAGGTAGGAAAAAGTGTGTTCAAGGACATCTACCCCCAACAATGCTCAAGATAACTTGTATTCAGTGTCTGCTGCTCCAAATGTCACAATATGTGGCTGAGGGTGGAGGAGCCAGCAGAAGAAGAGCAAACAGAAACTTTATTAACTTCACGAGAGCAAAAACCAAAAGCGCTGCTGGAGCTGGAAAATCTCATAATGATCCACATAAATGACATAAATTTAAAAACAATGCAGAAACAGGACAAGGAGAAATGACACTGATGCCACAGTGAGCAAAGGAAACCAGGCCGAACATTTACTGATGTAACTAATGGCTTGAGCAATGGGTGAGTAGAAACCAGCAGACACAGAGGAAACTGGGAAATTAACTGAGGAACAAAACAGCCGGGGGTGACAAACTCATTTTCACCAAGGGCCACATGAGCATTATGGTGGCCCACCAAGGGGCAGTTGTAATTAACTTTAATGATTTGTGTTTAATTTTGACTAAGTATCACGTTCCTTGTCTCATTGATGGCTGAGCACCACTAACAAATAATAACTGAACTCTACATGGTATTTCATGCATAACAACAGTGTTTCAACATGTCCTCTTATAGACGCTGAAAAGTCCTTCATGTGCAATTGACTAGATCTGAAATAAATAATACAGAAATACTTTGAAAAGTAAAAGTAATTTTTTTTGTTTGTTTGTTTGTTTGTTTTTCATTTCATGGTTTTAATCTGTTGAGTTGTGGGGAGTAGCTGCAGTCTTGAATTCTGAACTTTACGACTTTCTGACAGGGAATTCCCACTGAAGGGGCTTTCCAGTTTAAATCTACAACTTGCAAGTAAGAAATTCCTACTTCCCAGTAAAACTGGGCCCCAAGAAAAATAGTGAAATGGAGATTTTACACAGCTAATTTCACCAACAATCTTTGAACCCTGTGCATCTCCACAAGGTTGCTGTTAAATAATCATCATGCATTATGAAAGATGTAGTTTATAATCAAACAACATGTACTTATTTTAATCCAAGCCAGAACATTGAATGAAATACAATATTATTAACTTAAAAAAAACACCTTTTGTACACGTGTTCAGAATTTCCAGGCCTAAATATGTTATTTTATTCATCCATCTGTATTTTATTCTGACATTATTAGAAGCAAACAGCTCACAATGGATAAATATTGTTCTGATTATAATCTGAACAGATCTGTGTGAAGCTCAGGTCTACCAATGGAATGATTTGGTCTACACATATATTTTTTTCTTGCTTTTTTTAACCTTTTTATTATATTTCAGAAGCCACAAATCAAGAACAATTGGAGCACTTGGCATGTTAGAAATCACTTCACTAAACTGTGAAAGTAGGACTGGCAGAACAACCATATGCTTTGTGCCAGATTTTTCATCTCTTACATAGTGCCACTGCACACACACACACACGTACACACATATACACACACACACACACACACACACACATTCCTAAGTAGGAAATATGATTTATTTTCTGCTTTTATAACCTTCATAGCTACATGCCCTCTAGCTTTGATGTCAAGCAAATTCGCGGCTTAATATGGATTGAAAAACAATAAAGGCGCATTCTCACCGTTGCAATATTACAGTTTAATATCAATATCAAAGTCATTTAGGTCATTTAGGTTTAGATGAGTGGCCCATGAATCTATTCTTCAACTCCAGGGGTATAACTGTTGACATTTTAAATTACATTTCTGTTCTCTGGAAGACATTTTCCCACAAGATAAGAAGAGAACGTTTTCCTTGGTAAATGCCACGATTTGTCTTCTTTGAGTAGAATATAGTTTTTATTTATTTTTTTTAAATAACCTCTTGAGACACACTTGTATGTCAAGTATCCTCTTTGGCTTATAATTTTTTTGCTGTTTGGAGTCATTGTTTTAAAAAAAAATCAGAAGGCTGGGTGTTTTATGTGTGGTTTCTGGGATATGATAAGGAACCTCCATGTCAGCATCACCTGTGATGAACTCATCTAAATCCATATGGAGAAATCCTTTACTTGGATACAAAAAAGGCAATTTTGTTCCAGCTTTCATTGGCACCAAGGTAAAAGAACTAGGATGCAAAATATTGGATTTATTTATGGTTAAGGTATCTGAAAAAAACCATTGTCCCCATGTGTAGTTGACGCAAAAAGATAAGTTGTGAAGTCAATGTGACTTTTTATCTGTGATTCCCTCTATCTGGTGTATCTTACTCACACTGTGTGCACAGAGTGGCCATGACGGCGGACTCAGGAATGCCCATATCAGCTCTACGCCTTGATCCCGCGCTTTGGACTGGAACACTAAGAGAATGTCTCCACGAAGAAACTGTCTGTGGCTGAGTGTTTACTGAAACTGAATAATAAAAAAAATAATAATAAAGCTGTCATTGAATAGGGCCTAAGTGACTGGCTGTAATTTGGAAAGCGTAAATAGCTGCCTACTGCTGTTTCTTTGCTTCAGCCTGTGATCTATAAATGTAATAGTAGGAGAACCGACAAGGAAAAGGAGATTGACAGTTCACCCCCTGTTGCTTGAAATGATCAGAAATGACAAATTCAAAGGCTGTAAAATGGCCCATTCTCAGCCAAAGTCTTGTCGTTCTTCTCTTCCGTACTGCAATTTTAAGCCTTATTTCTTTGCCTGTGCTCAACGTCGTCATTGATTTACTTGAAATTCAGATTTTCTTGGCAGTTTTTTAATTTTTTTTACGTTTATCTTGCTGACCAGCAGCCAGACGGACAAATAATTATTTCTGTGCCTCAGTTCTTTTTTATTTGGCAGTCAAATAATCTAACACCCTAGGCAATAAAAAGATAACAAGACACTCAATATATCAGTGTTTACATTATGTTTTGGGAAGACTTGTTTGTGGGGCAGACTTTAAAATGCCCAGATTTAAAAAAACAAAAAGAAAAAGCACAAACCTCCTGCCAAACAAATGTAAGCAATGATTAGCAACACTCTAAATGGGATCTTGATCACTTTTGATTCCCTGTCATTAGCAACTCCCAGTACATGTTTCCCCTCCTTGTTTGGCATATAGAGTCCACTGTTGATTTCCATGTTACCAGAGTTCAGTACAAGGCTGTTGGCTTGGAAATGATTGGAAGAAGAAAAGAGAGCTATGACAAGCTTGAGCAAACAATCACAGCATGATCAAAGCTGCTGTGTGAAAGGGAACACGGCGTATGATGAAAAGGGAGGGGCGGGGGGGGGGGGGTGCAGTGAAACATCACCGACACACTGTTTCTCCCTGCAGAACACGGGTTGAAACGGACGGAGGGCAGATACAATTCATTAATCATAAATACTGTACAGAAATGAGGAAACAGGTTTGCAATTTGAACACCTACTTTTACTTTAAACAAGTAAACGGATCCAGCTGCTTCATAACGGAACGGCACTCTTAACGTGTTCAGCCATGGTATTATTACCTGAGGTGGGACAATAGCCACATACACAATACATGTTGGAGTGCGAGGTCGGGCCATTGTATAGGTCGTAATCAAACTGAAACGGTAATAACCTCCATCCTGAATGAAACTTCCAGCCTCCCTACTTGTGGATAATTACCACATTCCTCCCCTGCAGAGGCTGATCCAGGAAGGATCTGCATGCCTGTACAGCAACATGTGACACCAGTCATTAGACACTGAGTCGGAGGCAAAGATCAGCAGACTACTCCTACGTAAAGAGTGTACTTTGGGATGCGGAACTAACAGGGATTGGGCAGGAGGAAAAATGAATAATGGGGTGGTGGAAATAATTGGGGGTGGTTAACTAAGTAGTTAAACTTTCGAGGTTTCGAGGGACATTTGTTCATTTAAACCCTCTACTGATGACACCCTCATAACAGCTTGAGAGTTTTTGGATAATCTAAAATATACCCAGATTTTGTTTAGATGAACAAATTTCATATACTTTAAAGTGCCTGTGACATGCCTATCCTTCAAATACAAAAGTGAAAAAAACACATCTTTATACTTAAGAAAATTGGCATAGTACACACAATTTTACCCATTTTGTCACATAACTGGCCTACTTTCTTTTGAATTTGCCTCAGTTAAAGTGAAACAGGAAGTGACAT
>JAUBOC010000078.1:10050046-10067410 GCA_032275365.1 Anablepsoides cearensis | reverse complement strand
AATGTCTGCATGTGAACAGAGCATTGCTACAACAGCCAACAACACAGACTGTAGAGAAGAATCTGATGTTTCTTAAGTTTATTCTTGAGTCACTATCAGAGAGATGAAGAAGAGTCAGAATTCAAATAATATTGTAAACAAAGACCAGAGAGTTTTCTTTGTTAAAGAGTTCCTTTGGCTGAGCCATGTTCAAAAGAAAATATGCCAGTTATGGGACAAAATGGGTATCATTCCAACTTTCTTAAATATAAAGACGTTTTCTATATTTTTTTGTATTTGAAGAAAATGCATATCACAGGCACTTTAAGATGTCACCCAAACGCCTGTAGGCCTTTTCTGGACCACATCCAATATTCACATTTTTCTCTCAATTCATGAATACTCTAAGAACATAACCCCCTTGAAAATCGAGGCTTCACTGTATTCTCCTTCACAGTAATTAAAATATACTTCTTTTCTAAGAAGTACTATTTTCTTGTTAGACTAATTAGTGACACTTTTAAGATGGAGCTGGGAGGTCTTTTTCCTGTTTCACTTGATTTATGTAATGATTGAAAGGGATGTGGGGTTAAAGTCAACCCATTTTCTGAGCCAGCAAGAGAGGTAGTAACCTTAGGAGGACACAATCAAATAAAGAAAAGCCATGTGAATTTGAAAATTCAAGATGGCCACCACAGCTAATTCTGAATGGCTTTAATTCTCTTGTTTAAAGAAATATTGAGATTTTTTTTTAACATAGCTAAAAATAATCCAAAGAACAAAGACATACTGGAGATTAGTGTAGAAGTAGCCAGAATCAATTTCTTTAGCAAATTCTAAATGTTACTCAAAAACTCTAGAAAGGCCACCACAGCTAAATTTAAGTGACTATAATTCAGCCATTCTAAGACTTAGAGACAAAAATGTTTGTTGTAGAGTAGCTTAGAATGATCACGCCAGTTCTAATCTGAAATAAAGTTAACCAGTAATCCTGATTTTATGATTCATCCATTTTTAAACATATACAGCTAAAAAAAATACACAGTACAATGGTATCAGAGAACAATATTTAACATAATCTAAATGCAAATACAAAATCTAAGAATCCCACCCACTTGTACTTGAGTTGCCACCCTGACCACCCCCACCACCCCTGAGTTGAATTGTAATTTCCCCTTGGGATCAATAAAGTATTCATTAATTCATTTAATCAATTGGTAAGTAGGTTTGAAATGGGCGGCAGTGCAAAAGAAAACTTTCTTAAAGGAACTTTATTTTTTCCTATTTGAATATTTCAGGAACTGAATAAACTGTGTGTAATTTAATCATGAAGTCAGTAATGAGCGAGAGTTATCTATTTCTCTGTCTTTTGTGTTCACTGGTTGCTTTGTGCTATGTGTGTATTAGAAAGCATCAATCCACTCGTCTAATTATCATAACACAAGCAAGAACACATCAAAAAAGTGTCAAACTATTCCCCTAATGGTGCACAATCTACTCCAAATCTGTTCTGCTCCAGTGACCAACTTTAGAAACTTCTAAGCCACAAAGTGAAGCCCCCCTTTTTAAGATGTTAAATAACTAAACACACGTCCGCCTGCTCAAGATTAAAGCGAGGAAAGTAGTTTGACCAATTGTTCCTCATCTACAAGGGAAGCAGAAATGAAAGGGAAAGACAAAAGTCCAGCAGCTTGCGCTGAACAACCTCAAGGTAAAAAGAAGGAAGTGATGCGATAGGGCAAATCTGATTCAGCTGCAGTTGGAACAACACGTCGAGGTCAGGCAGTTTGTTGTTTAGCATTAAATCCGGCTCGGCACAGAAACATTTTGTGTTGATACTGGCAAATGGAGCGCGCAGCTATGCATACCCCGAGATAAGAGCTGCGCACCACAAGGTCGTTTGGAAACAAGTCTTTGGACTGATTCCTTGGCTCATGAACCGTAAAACACTATGGGTGTTCTTAAGAGGTGCAGGACGAGGAACTGAATAACAAACAGCCAGCTACAACCGTTACACATGCCGAAAACAAAAAAGCAGGAACGGTTCAGTGATTAATCGCTAATAGCCATTCATTGGGTTCCGTTCGAGGAACCGTATTTGGATTTGGCTTAATTTAGCAGAATTAGAAAACATGCCCGCATCTTTTTAACCCGATCAAGAATGACTCCATGAATTACAAGCAGCAGGAGAAAGGGAGGGGAGGCAGGTGAAGTCTAAATGGGTGACACTCTGTGACTTTCATCAACCAGAGACACTGTGCTCTGACAGCTGAATAGATAGTTCTTGCTGTTTCTGCCACCGCGTACAACACAAGAGAGGGGATTCTTGTTTTCATCCTGCCAAATGTGCCAGAAGAGCAAACACATAAAGAAGTACCCCAAGAGACACCGTTCAGAGGCGTACGAGGTCAAGTTCAGTCTGATGGTACAGTGCTCAACTGAACAAATCTGATACCAGACAGGTGATGAATGGATTTGTGTTTTTGGGGAGATTTTGCACTCAACTTGGCTCAGAAACAGTTTGTTTTTCACCTTCAAGCAAACACACTTTTAATCTATGGATTTAATGGTTTTGTGTACAATATAAAGGGGGGGGGGGGTAAAATGATTAATTTTCTGTTCTAGTATGTACATTTTTAAACATGCACCTATTGTTCTTTCAAATTACACGTCAGTTTAATTAAGTCTCTGCATTAATGCTGAGTTTGAGTAAAAACGAAAGAAATAAAGAGGCTTTTTTTTCTTTATTAGCTCCAAAATCAGCATTTTATTTGGATGGTTGGGGTCAGAGATGTATAATTTGTGTTGGAGTACACACGGTTATCCACACGGTTCAACACCTTCTCCAGTCTTAAAGCTGATTCTTTCATCAGTGCCAACAGCACTTCTTACCGTCCCGCGTCGCATTTTGTTTGGTACAAATTCAACAGTTGTGCTGACAAGATCACTACTTTTCTATTTTATTCCGTTATTTTTTTTCCCCATTTATTTATTTTTTTTATACAAAACACTCGGAACTTCTACACATTTATTATCACCCAGGTTTTTTTTCCACTTTGTAAAGAAATTTGTGAAACTTTTTTTTATTTTTGAAACTTTTTGTTGTCATGAAAAGATAAAAACATGCAAAAAAACTTGTATTTGTTGTCCAAATTATACATTTACAAGTTTGGAACTTTGCACTTTTTCCATAATACTACATCAAAAGAAAAAAAAAAAAAAAAAAAGAGGAAAAAAAAATTATGTACACACATCTTTTTACAGTGAAGTAAAACTCAAACATATCAGATTATGACTAAGGCAAAAGAAGTGTACATAAATTAGACCAAAACAGTTTGTCGTTTTTGCAAAATACTACATCACTTCAAAAAAAAAAAAAAAAAAAAAAAAATGCTACAAAAGTGTGATTTATAACTCCCTTTATTTGCAACCAGCTGCATAATTTTAATTTTTTGTGAGAAAGTCTAAAAGTTTAGCATACTGTACAGTGCTGCTTTTAATCGTTTTTCTCCTCATCCAGGCTAACAGATGTTCCTTCAATCCTTGTGATTTATTTAAATAGTCTTCAAACAGGAGCGTTGTGTAACCAAAAAAACAGAAAAAAAAGAAAGAAAAAGCATGTTGAAGCATACCAGAGTGTAACATATTCGTTTGAAATCACTCTAAAAGTCAGTACCATTAAAGCCTTGAACATAAAACTAATCATTTAGATCCAAAAAAAAATGTACAAAAAGGCACATTATATCCCAGTGCTTCTGTACTGTGAAATTCAAGTTTAACTGAGCGTATTCAGTACGACAATCTGAGTGGTGACAGTCCACCAGCGTTCCCTCGCTCCATCCTCCACAGCTGGACCACAGCCTGTGCCTAAGCTTTCAACAAGCATATGTATGCAGAGACTACAACAATAAGCCTAGGTTGGTTGTTTTTGGAAAAACAAAAATTGAATTAATGTTTCTTTTTTTCTTCTTTTTTTTATAATTTCAGTCACAGTTCTATCACTCTCAGGGAATATCAGAAGCTGTCCTTAAATAGGAAATCCTTCCTCTTGTTTTTTTGTGATCCTTATCCTTCAATGTGTGCCAGTGCGTCCTAGTCGTCGCCTCCGCCGTACATGTCTGCCAGTTTTCTAAAGCGAGGGCCCCAGTCGTTGAGATAATCGTAGTCCTGGTCGCCCCCGCTGCTGGAGGAGTTGAGCGAGCTTAGGGAGCCGGCTGTGGAGCCGCTGCCCTCGTAATCGAACACTAGCAGGGAGTCGTAGGGAGGAGCAGTGGGGTCGTTGTCTGCTGCCTTCAGTCCCTGTGCGCAAGGAAATAAAATCACAGTTAGATGAGAAGATTAAGTCACGTCGGCACTCGACACACAAAAACCTGTCTACAACAACATAAACATCACTCCCTACCTTGCACTGCTTCATACCGAAACAGGCTCACTTTCCCTAAAACCTTTCAAAACAGGTATTTCCCTCCGCTTGTTCAGGAAATATGATTCTTGTTAGAGTTAATCAGGCTCTACCGTTCCTAGGTTTTCTGTTTCAGATGGGATCCTCCTGATGTTTCGAGAATGTTGGAGCAGCTTTAAATGCCTAAAAGTATCTGCCCTTTTCCTCAGTAACCCCTGCAACTGAGCTTCCTATCCTCTGCACAGGCAGAACAACTACGAAACTACCTCATCTTCTATCTTTAATATTTGATGTAATCAACTCTGTAAAATGTAGACATGAGCAGAAACGACATGCTATCCCGAAGCTCGTGGATCTTGTGAGGGTGGTTCTATTTTGGAGATCCTACTTGACATTCCCAGAAATCCTCATAGCGTCACAAGAGGTCCTTATGGATTGTTATTGATTTCCAGCCTCATTCACTAACAGGACTCAGGAGACTTGATGGATTGCTAATCTAGGAGCTGAGATGTGCTTTGGCCATGAACCACTTTTGGATCCGGGCCCGGTTTCTCCATCATATCGCTAGTACTGAGGACACTCAACAAATAATGAATGAATTAAAAGGAGGTACAGAACCATAGCAGGGAAAAGAGGCCTCCGCTCATTGAGAACCCGTCAAAGATTTATAGTTTCCTCTATACTGTGACTATAGTGCTGAAATGCTCTCAAATAAAGAGATGGATTGGATTAAAGTGCCTGGGCACTTAGCCATTATTTTCCACTTGTTAGCTTTGGTGAAGTGTTTGGTCAGGGTTGCGGTGCTGATCATTTTGTGAAAAATATGACAGATGGATAGTTCATTTCAATTACAACCATATTAGCTTCGCCTAATGTAGCCTGCCTTCTATCTACAACTAAAACGCCACTGGCAGTTTCATAAAGTTGGACAATTAATGAGCTCAGCATTATAAGAATATAAAAAAAAAAAAACCTCAGAATCGCTGGGTAATCCTCTGCAGTAGAATCAATCACGACTCTTAAAATGGGGGAACTGTCGTCACTTTTTGGAGTCTCTCTGTCCTGCAGATAATGATGTGTAATCAAACCCGCCGCTATCTCAGTTCACAGAGAGCCTTGTGAGGACTAAGGCGAGTCATTGTGCAGAACAATGAACGCAATCACTTCAGCTTTGTCTCTTTCTGTGTCCACCTGTGGACAAAAGAGGTCATGCCACGTTGGTGCTAATGTATTTAATGTTAACCCCCGTGTGAGAACAGACCAGAAGTTGACTAATGGACCTTTATTTGTTCGACTATGGGGTTAACGTCCTTATGCTAAACCCACGCCTGCTTTTTTTTTTTTCCTTCTCTGTTCCTCTAATTTAATTAAGAGCCTGGAGCTCCGGGGGAATGTGCACAATTCAGGATGGAGATGAGACATACTCCCTCCCCCCACTCCTCTCTGTCTCCCCTCTCTGCTGGCAGCGTGCCATATCAGTTAGGTCATTCCAGCTCAATGTGTTTGCTGCAGTTAGCATGACTTAAACTTAGCAGCAGCCAAATTTGGGACTGAAAACAGATCAGAACTACCTAGTTCCAGTAAGTATTTTCTGCCAAAGAATGCCAAAAGAGGGTTTTTTTTTTTAATGACACGTTAAAAAAACAAGCATGAAAAAAGAATGTGTATACTTTCAAATGTTTTTTTTTTTTTTTAAACCACAAAATATAAAATTTCTCTACATATCAGCTGTTTTGACACATTTATTACCCATTCTCATGACTCATGGCTGGAAGAAGGAACGGTGTCTGGGCAAAGGGATCTAGGAGATAAATGGTGGGGCAGCAGACCCGAAAGAGCAAACGCTAATCTAAAAACAGGGGTGCCATCCAAAAACTAGGAGCAAACTTCATTTGTAATGCTGTGAAACTCTTGTCTGTTGGAGCTTGTGAAAAATATATGACTCCTCTTTTCATTTTACATTCTGCCTTCATGCCGGAGTCAATGATGGCCTCAGGCAAACGAGGGCACTCTGAGCAGTACACGCAGATAGAAAGCTAATGCATTGCTTCTCTCATCTGCCATTACTGTGCCATTATGCCATTACAATACGGTGACACATCTCTATTTCCTCTTTGGCAGAATGTGATGAGGAAAACAATTATATATGAGTGAGTTAGCATCACATACATCGGGCTTTAGGAAAGTCAGAGAGGATATATGTGGAAGTAGAAAAGTTTCTCTTGTATCTGCAGTGAAAACATGAAAACAATTCTAACTGATTGAGTGCAAAGAGTCTTTTCCCCCTGGAAGGCAGAGGGAAATTCTTGATGCTCGGTCATAAAAGCCTAATAGTTTATTTAGACACAAAATTTTATTATAAGAAATGCATTCAAGTTGAAAATGAAATTTAAGCTTTGCGACTGCACTGAATCTTTCATGTTTGGCTCTTTCCTTGAGATTGGATTCAGAGGAGCAACAGTGGCTGCAGACGTTGCATCAAAGGCTAGTGCTTTTACCTCGTTGATGAAATCTCCGATGTCTCCAGGATGGGGTGCTGCTGACCTCAAAGGATACTGGGGCTCGGGGTGGAGCGGTCTCTCGTCTAGACGGCGGATTCCCACCGGCTTGATGGCATCAGGCTCGAGTGTGTCTGGCTGCTGGAGCTGACTCAGGTCGTAATCCTGGGAAACGGGCAAACAGATGGGACTTAACTGAGCAGTGTGACAAGAACCCAAGCTGAGTGTGATTATTTAAACAGATAAACACACCATGTGCCGTGAAGAGCAAGAAGTTGTTCAACTCAAAGAAAAAAAAAAAAAAAGGGAGAGATTTAAAAAAATTAAAATGCAGAGCTGAGGAACATGAGGGGAACTTTTATCTTCTTGTCTGTGAGGCACAAGTCCAGGACAAACTTGACGCATAAGAAAAAAAAAAAGCGCTAAAAAAGGGGTCCAAGCTGAGGATCACATCATACGCGGCTGAATCTCTGTTCTTGTGCCATGTGGTGCAGGAAGGATGTGCAGGCGACTATTTTGCTCTAATCAATGCCCAGACACAGGATGGTGGATATGCTTAAGCCATTCCTAATCCTATTAACATTACCAAGGCAACCTGAATGGCATGCAGTTTGTGCAAAGTCATGGGCAGGGAAAAAAAGGACAAGGAAGAGCAGAGAAACAGAGAGAAAAAAAAAAAAGTTAGGCTGTAGAAAGGAGCCGTGATGAAAAGTAGAGCAGCCGAGCTGACTGACTGGATGCCGTCAGGGTGACGGCCGATATGATAAAGATAATACCATTTGAGAATCAGTGTGTGCCTAATAAGCGTGCATGATGGATTGGCCCTCTTTAAGAGATTTTCAGTAATCCATCCATCTCTAATATCCCCTTCAAAAATGTCATTGCTCAGTTGAGGGTGTACCTTCAAACGCAGACACTCTAAGAGGAAAAATGTGCTAAAGACACAGAGATGGGAAAATAAAAAATATCCATAAACTCATGGTTGGCAATGCAGCTAAATGCCACATGTTAAAAAACATCTAAATAGTGTTTTTGTAAGTAAATAAAGGAACATTTTTAAATGTTTGATCATTTGAAGAGAGTACTGTTGACATAATAACCTTACTACACAGTATGAACATAGTCTGCTAAGAGTAATGTATTTTTTCCATCACTATTTCTGTGTTCAGTGTCTGACATGCCCTTAAAATATACCATAGTGCAATCTGAACAAATGAGAACTAACTTTTTATCTTAAGTCACTAATATTTTGTAATATTTATTTTAGTTTTGATGATTGGTTTGCATAATCAACACATTTTCTTAAGTAAAAACACGAAACATCAAAAAGCTGATCTTCACAAGAGCTCAAGTCACAAAAACAGAAGTAACATAATATGGCAGCACCTCTTCGTGAACTGGCTCTTCGCACGTAAACTGGGCCTGGTGAAATGGCTGCCTGCTGGCACTCATGACCCACATTCAGATATGAGCAAGTAGATATCTGTCCAAACATCTAGTCCTTACAATCTGGGGGTGAGGTATACAGTAAATGGGAGCCATTTAATCATTTAGGGAATAACAGCTCTAAATCATTAATGCATTGAGTTAATTTTAATGAACTTTATTGCAGTCCCTCAAACTTCAAGCAACAACCTTAAATTAGTTAAAGAAAAAATGATTTTGTTACTTTAAAAAGGAGATGTCATGCTATTAAATCCCTTTTTATATTTAAATCATTCAGTTAAGGTCTATAAAAAGTGGAACTGCAACGCTTTGGTCTGAATTTCTTCTTATTGCAACTCCACAAGCCCCTATTTCATGATTTCTGAGGTGTGTATCAAAGCAGCTTGTTTTATTTACAAATGATTAAAAAGATGCCAACAACAGAAGACTTGTCCATCCAGCCGTACAGCCTGACCCAGAGCAAGAGGGGAATGAAGACGATCAAATTGCAGTCGGTAAGTCCAGACCTTATTTAGCAGTTCCAACGCAAATACAGTGATGTAATAGTTAAGAAAACGTCATAGAAAATAGAGAAAACTGAGTGGGTTTAAAAATATGACCCAAACAGAATATAAAGATTTCTGTGCAGTACTGGGTGAGACTAATTTCCGATTTTCTGCACTCCTAGAGACTCCAAGTAAACAACTAAATGTGTTTAACGGCTAAAAAAGTGGGGATTTGTCCCCTTTAAACACTAAAACATTAATAATTGGAGTCATTTTGGTTAAGACAGTATATGTATTTAGAGCATTTGTTAATTACTTAAGTGATGTCTGGTTTTACAACATTTTATTTTTTAAAGTTAGTAATTTAAAATATATGAATTTCTTGCATGAAATTAAATAAATTGATAATCTCTTCTTTTTATGCAATTAAGAGAATGAAGCCAACAGCTTGTTAACTCCAAATTATGACAGGGAACATATGTGCTGGTCACCAGATAGTTTGCCCTTTGGCAAGCTGTCCCCCCCCTATTCCTGCAGTTAAGTTGCATAAGTAAACAACCCTTTTGATGTAGCTTTCAGTCAGAGGATGAATAAACATTATAAAAAAAATGATATAGACTTTGAAATTAATTTCTTTTGATCAATGTTAATGAAATTTAATCATCAAAAGGTACAAAATGCTACTCCTGAGGTCTAATTTATTAAAATGATCTTCTCTGAGATGTTATCAGCATAATGACAAGGTCTCCTTTTTGTTTGTGGGGGGAGAAAAACAAGGCAACTGATTTGATTTATTCCATGTGTTGCATGAGATTGTAAAAAATAAATAAATAAATAAATAAATAAATAAAATGAAACAAAAATAGTTTTCAAAAGCATGCCTTCAAGAACATGTCAAAAGTAAATGTGAAATAAATTATTCTGAGGTCACTTAAAGAAGCGGATGAATCATCGTTGTTGTGCATCAGTTGCTCTGCAAGGAAATCTGTGCAGAAGAAATTCTCGATTTGCCATTATTTCTGCTTCTGTTTTATTTTTTTTCCGTTTTCTCTTTTTTTTTGCCACATCGAATGAGTGCAAGCTGATCACCTGTCTGCCTTTGATAAAATGAGGGCTATACAAACCAGGGCAATGACAGTGGCAACTAAAATCACAAACTCTGAAAGCACCCAATGCTCTGACACTTCAATTTCCTCCCCTGCGGGAGATAGGGAGAACAGAGGTGGGCATTATAAAGACTACATCGCTGGCAAAGTCAGGTCCATTTTTTACCCAACACCAACTCCGCATACAATTCCGCAGACAAGACCATTTTCTCCTGGCGCCTTGGCCTTTCTGCCCCGTTCAAACTCGGAGCTTATTTCTCCCCAATAAATCGCTGCATCCACTCGTTTGCCTTTAAGGGATGTTTATATCATGCAACAGTTTTCTTTCTCAACATGCTCTATCTGGTCCACAGGTTTGTTGGATTTTATGTGTGAGACTGGGGATGTTAATAGACAAATGGGTGTTCTCCCTCCTGCCTAATTACTGGCAGATGTGTAATGGCTTTCCAGTCATATTGTTACCTTAGACAGGGTTTCATTATTGCACTACAGCAGATGTCTGTCTCTAAATGACATCAGCTCACCAATTACAAGTCTCCGAGGCTAATTTGGCACCGCGCTGGGTCAGACTGGGGTCTCCCGCACATTCCTGCTATACCTAAGCCACCAAAGCACTTCAGCCAGCAGCAAGAAAATGGCCCATTTGGTGCAACACTGCCTTTTTTTTTATGAAATGACTCCGTTTTGCTAACAAGGGGTTATTAGGACAATTGAATTCTGTGTGTGCCTGATCAGTGCAGGAGGATACAGAGATGGGACACTATTGATGCCTGTGGCACTGCGTTTCTATTGTTTGTGCTTGCATTAGGGCTGTGAAACGAGGAGCTGTTCCAGTTGACAAAACATTTCCAATATTTCCAGAACCAATCGGATCAAAACCAGTTTGCCTTATTGATTCTAACGTTTGATTTTTCAGCTTCCTTTGGAGGAATAAAATGACAGTCTTCGATGCTCAATAAAAAAAACTGTCTTACTTTGCCTTGTGAATGACTCAGAGGAATGTCTTGGAGAAGCATAACAAGCAGAGATAATACTAGGAAGAGAGTGTGAATGTATGTACGCTTGTTGAAAAAAATATACAAGTGGTGCCTCTTTGTTCTTATGTTGCTGCGTAGATGTGACCAGAATAATCTTTCACAACAAAGACAACACATTTACCTTTTATCGCCTTTTCTGTAGCACTGTACAGCTTCTGAATGAACTATGTTGATAAAATGCAACGCAGAATAGTCCTTGACTTTAAATTGAAGGTATTTTCTTACTGATTTGGACCTATGCCTTAACAGTTTAGATATATTATCTAAAGATTTGTTGTTGTTTTTAATAAATGGGCACATTACCACTAAAAATAATGATACCGACTTATTAGATTGGCTTTAACACTGTAAAGTCAACTACAGAAGCACTTCTCTGTAATCACTATAGTTTATGTAGAAAATACAGCAGCTATGGGAAAAATCCTAATTCAAGAACCAGATTTATTACAATCTAATGAAGAAAAAAAAGGTTTCTGATACCTCTAAGTAACACCAGAAAAAAATGTGTTTACCACATAATTCTTACCTGATCCTCCTCTCCACCGCCTTCCTCGTCATACTTGAGGATGTTGTCTCTCACATCATCCTCGGGATCGATAAGAAGCTGTTTGGCCTGACGCTCTTTTTCACGGCGCTTCATCCACACCACAAACATCAGCACAAGGACTGATTGAAAGGGAAAAAAAACACACAAATAACACAATATAAAACCTAAGAACTTGCAGATTCTCTATGAAATGTAATCTGATCCGATGCTTTAAAGTTTGGATGTGGGCCTGATGGAGGCTATTTTCATTTTTTTTGGTAATGCTACAGTAATCTAGTGATATCTAGCTGTCTTTATAATCCCTGTGTTCACTCACGTTATTTGTGCAGCGTGCGAGAGAGAAGCTGGGAGACTCACCGAGCAGGATGATGATGCAGAGGAGGATGGATATGATGGCGCCTGTTCCCAAGCCAGCAGCCATGATGTGCTGCTGGTCGGTGCAGTCTCCGTTAATGTCACACTGGCACACTTTAATCCGCAGGTAGGAGGTGTTGGACATGGGTAGGTTGCCTGAGTCCGTGATTATGATGGGGATGTCATAGATGCCGCTTTCGAGGAAACCAATCTTCAGGCTCACTTGAGCACCTTCACCTGAGAGATGGAGATGTAAAGAAAGTGAGCAACGACTCCAGACACGTTACCTTCTTATCAGAAGGAACAGATTTTGAGCAGTGACTCTAGAGATTAAGCAACTCAGTGCGTTTTAATATAAACTAACACCAGGTTTGTTTCGGAGATCAGTCCTTCACAGGGGATTTAATCCAAACGTGGAAGTCATCTGTATAGATGGTGTTCACACCATGATTATACTTCTTTTATCACAAATATGGAGCATAAATTCCTACCTGGAAGTTGCATCAGCATATCTAATCCAAAACATGGTCAGGATTTGGATTTGAAGCTTATAAACCTACTGAATACCTTTTGATAATGCTTCTTAGGCTAAATTCCCAGCTGTGATAATCCAAATGCCATTATCCTATTAAGATTTATTTACTGTGTTTCAGCTCACACTAACAGCTAACACACACCAAATGAGTTTCCTTCCACTCGTGGTTTGGTTTCAAATTAGCATAAATAATTAATGACTGTTTGGCAAGATTAATAGATTAATATATTGTATCTCTTAACTCTGACATCACTAAAATGTGCTGTTTACACACAGTTGAACACGTTTCAAAATGTTGGTCAGATTAAACTCGTAAAGCTTTAATGACTAAACAAATTGCTAAGACGTATTGCTTTAGATTTATGTTTTTGTTTTATTTAGATAATCATCAGATCATACCCACTGCAAAAAAAAAAGCAAAAGGTCTCAAGTTATTTTATTTTTTCCACTTCTACTAAACATAAAATTACAAAGGAATCATAATCTCTTACATTCTGGCAATTGCAAACTGAAGATTAGTTTAATCTCATTAATCTGAGGTTTTAAAACAGGACAAAATGGCCCCATATGAATGGGACTAGGGTTCAGTATTGTTCTGCATCTCACCGCTGGTTCTTGTTATGGTCCAGTTCCTTCTGACATCCGAGGGCTTGTGAGCCAACTCGAAGGCGAAAGGCCCGGCGTTTGGGATCAGGTCCCCGTCCACTGCAGTGATGTTGATGATGTTGGGCTCCGGCTTTTCACATATCTCTGCTTCCTGAGGAAACACTTTGGGTGCGTTGTCGTTGATGTCCAGCAAGAAGATCTGCAGAGTTCCTGTGCCGGTTGCAGGGGACTTCTTATCTGTACAAACCGTAAAAGAGCACACACCGTTGACATATTGCAAATATTTATGGGGAATTTGAAATGTAAAAATTTGCATATGGAAACAAATAGATGCTATTCAAATACCATCTCTCATTTTGAAACCATTATACAGGCAGCAGAGAAAACTAAAGTGTGGAGTTTCTTCTTTGGTTCTCTAAATAACTATTTACTCTTGAGGGAGAAGTTCCATACAAACCGCATACTGATCTGAGAATCTAATCTCATGCGAGGAGGTGGAAAGAAAGAGTTGGATATCAGAACATTTGGTGTGTGAGTGTGTTTGTTTGTGTTCCTGAAGAACGTCTTCCTGACGAAGGACACGAGATAGGAATACTAAAGCAGACAAACAGAGCCCACTGTCGTTCCTCCAGGGCTTCTCTATGTATTCACTCAGCTAAGAGGCTTTTTTACCATTCAGTCCACGCTCAAAGGAGCTAGTCATCCAATCCTGACCCATTAACGCTGAGAAACCTCTTTATTGGTAGACGTTTTAAGCCTCTTGGCCTAAGCGATGCCCCATAGAACGGGGTAAACCTGAACAGAGGTAAATCCCACAAGCGCATACGGGAGGTGAAAACATCCACATGTTAGACGATTGTGGGATTGCTAGCGTATTAACCTTCGACTACGGTGGTCAGCATTGCAGACAGAGAAAATGACGACACCTGATTGCCCTTCAAGCTTGGGAGACATTTTTCTGCCAGATATGGCCCACTTATAAATTAACTTCAAGTGAAAAAAAAACAACATCACAAAAGTAGTCAAAAGGAGAGCAGGAGGAAAACTGACCTTCAGGAGCTACATTAGATATTCTTAAAGGTTTCTTTTAAAAATAATAATAATAAAAAAAGAAACTGGCTTCCTTTGAGCACTCTGGCAGTAATAGCAATAAAAAAGGTGTATGTGAAACAGTCTGGCTAAAACATCTAGACCATGCAACCAGTGCAGACCTAACAAGACATGTTTGGAAACTGCAGTACCATATGAATGCTTACATACCGTCATCGATGGCCAGGAATGTAGCGTTGTATAAACTGTGCTTCACATAAGGAGACTCTCGGTCCAAAATGGCAATTGTTGTGATCCGACCAGAGACGGCATCAATATTCAGCCAGTTGGCTGGATCTGACAGCTTGGAGTATCTGAGACAATCAAAAATAGACATTAATGCAAATACTTATTTCAATTAAAGTTTAACTTTCAATGTCTCATTGCAATGTCTCACAGTTATGACTTAGAAAAAAATTAGGCTTGTTCAAATCAAGACAGATATGCTGGGTTTTTACTGTCGACACAACAAGTGTAGAAAATGTGCTTTAACCACAGTTTTCATACACACATCATGCATTTTACATACATGGTGTATTTTAAAAGAACCAGGTGTTGCTGACTCAACCTCAAACTTCAAGACAAAAAAGAAATGTGTGGTTTTTATGCATCACTTTGTTTTTGACCATTACAAGAGTCAACAGAAAATTAGGTCAACAGCCGGCATCATTAGAAATCTAAGAATCAAATAATCAATAGGACTCAGAACATCCGACTATGTTTTTGACCAAAGATCCCGTTATTCATCTACTTTAAAAGGCACAATGAATTATAAATAAATAAATAAATAAATAAATAAATAATAGGCACATCATGAACGATGAGTGGTGGCACTGATATTTCAGCAAATTAACTCTCTATTTTCTCCAATGAAAGGCTGAGGCTGTTATTTGATTTAGCTAGTTAAGAGTCTGGCTCACATAAAAGAGGGAGACTTTTAACTGCAACATGACTTTTACTTAAAAAAAAATGTAATTTCTTAATATAAAGCTCCACATACTACAATGTATTCCATCATAACTGCATTCTTGATAACATTGGTAAATGTTATTTTTTTTTACATATATGACTAATATTCAAAGATTTAGTTAAACTACTTGTTTAAATTATTTTCTCTCATAAAAAGGTAATCCCTGTTTATTAAATAGTAAATTCATCAAATTTGAAATTAAGCCCTCACAAGTCTTGCATTAAAGCTGATAAGTGTGATGCTCTCCTAAATTATAGGCACGTCTCTTCCAATTTGAATTTAGAAACAGAAGCACTACAAGTGGGAAACAATGGTCAACCGGTCATTTTACAGTTAACTACGTACCTGATGATTTGCTGCTTGAAGCGATCAGGATCCTGTGCAGTAAAAAAGGTCAGCTCCGACTGTGGCATCATCCCTTCCTCCAGTCTGATTAGTTTAGGGTTGGGCTCAAAGGAGGGACTCTCATTGACGTCTATTACCCTGATGGAGACCGTGGCAGTGGACTGTCTGTGGGATTGGATCCCCGTAGTCAGGGGAACCTCATTCCTTGCTTCCACTTTCAGCATAAATGTTCGATTAATTTCATAGTCAATAGGCTGAAATGAAATAAAGAAGAATATCATTATAAGAGTGATCACTATAAGAGTGATTAAAAAATACAAGACAAAACTAACTGCATAGCATTTTCTGTTGTGTGACACTGATCAGAGAGCAACATAAAAAAAGAGAGAAAAAAATATTTCTTTTTCCCTTTGGCCTGAAAAATATTTTGAAAACTAAAAAGATCAAGAAGAATAAAAGAGACTAATTTTTTTGTGATCAGTTCAAGGATACACAACAAGAAAGCTGGTGTAAGAGTTCTGCAACCACTTTATTTCATTTGAAATGTGGCCTGGACTTAAAAAAAATAGTTGGAAAAGTTTAAAAGATGTTTTTTTTTAATCTAAACTTATCTTTTATACTGTTTGTACAAATATGGGCAGATATTTCATTTTTTTTCCCATGGCTGAGGTTGATTCACACTAAAAATATTTATTTAAACGAATAATGATTTTGATCCGTTTGTTTTGTACATTTATAGGGAACAGCACGACACACTTAAGACCCATTAACTAATAAATTTAATGTGTTCAACCATGAACTCAGTATTCTCATAAGCAAACATACATGATAAAAAGAGGAAACAGTCTTACCTTGACAACAGTTACCAGGCCCTCATTAGTTGTTGGATCGGTGGGCACTGAAAACCTGCCAGTGGGGTCGCCGTCAATGATTTTATAGACGGCGTTCCAGGCAGGTGTGTTGGGCTGGTCCTTGTCAGTCACAGTCAGGTTTGCCACGATAACGTTCACACAGTTCTCAGGCACCTCCCCAAAAAACTGCATGAATAAACCATGAGTGTGCACAACAAGCAAGCTGTTAGTGAGGCTGAAACTGTGGCAAAAACAACACCAAAAAAAAAAAAACACACCACGCCACATATTGCACAGTAAAGCAAGACCGATTTAAGGGTAAATAGACATCTAAAAAGGTAACTTATGTAGTCATGGTTATCTTATTCACTTGATAGCACAACAGCAGCATTACAAATGTCAGTGATTCGTGAGCGCAGTAAGTGCCTCTTTCACTGAGGCACACGTCCTCATAGCTGCATGTGTCAACACTCGGAGTGGGATATAACACTTTACACATGGTTGGCGACTTGTATAACTGTACGGTTTCAAAAGTGCAGGGCCAGCAAAAACCAGGTAAGTGAGCAGAACTGACAGGTGAGTGCATATATCCTCACGAGGGGTAAATGGAGGTCCTTTGTGGCGATATTGTTAAACGAAGAGCGCGGTGTTGACATCTCATACCAGAGACTGTGTCTTACCTTTTCAGCAGTGAACTCGGGCAGATTGTCATTAATGTCAGTGACTTTGATGACAGCTGTGGCTGTGTTGGAGAGGCCATACATGGGGTTGCCCTCCATGTCTGTTGCTTGGATGATCAAGGTGTACTGAGGCACTTTCTAAAAGCACAAGAAAAAAAATAATAATGAGAATAATACAAATAAATCACAACCACTCCAAATTAAACTTGGGTATTAGAAGCATTACATACTAGAAGCACTCAGAGAGTGCATACCTCCGCCAATTTCATCCTGAGTTTATGGCAAAAGGAGAGAAAAAAAAGGCAGAGACTCGTCACCTGACGTTATTCATCCACAACTGGTCCCGAATTAAGCTCTAAAGTTTTCATCAGTCAGATTCCACCGTGCAAAACGTCTGTTTTATCCCCTTTTATGAGTTTTTAACGGTTTGACCA
>JAUBOC010000078.1:10039100-10049946 GCA_032275365.1 Anablepsoides cearensis | reverse complement strand
GGGCAAGAAAATAAATATAAAAAATTATCTACAGGGACTCTAATTTATTATTTATGTACTTTTTTCATTATGAAATTCATATTGAAGCATTTAATGCAAAACTGAATCGAATTGCAACTGAATCGAAATTGAATCGAATCGTGACCCAATGAATTGTAATCGAAATGAATTGTGAGGTTGTTAACAATACCCAGCCCTACCCACATGTGGTAAAAATTCCATGACAATCTGTCCATAGGTTTTTCAGTAATTTTGTGCACAGACAGACAGACAGACAGAACGACATACGCGACCGAAAACATTACCTCATCCCTTGGCTGAGGTAACAAACAAAGTCTCCCAAAGTAAACTGCAGCTCAATAAGATGTAAGCACTTTGCACAAGTATACTGTAATAACATTTACTAAAACAAATCTGACCAGTACAACTTTTTAATTAATATGACAAATGGAGAGGTTTCATAAAAATCGAACTTCTTTCACATGAGATAATGCGAGTTTGTGTGTACAGCCCCAGGGTGGAAGTGATTGAGCAGCCACCTCAGCCAGATTGCCCTCACTAGAACTGAACCAACTAGCTCCAGCCGTATACATCATTTTATTTATTTTCCCAAACAACCATAGAATCCCAATTTAACAAAAGAGTGGCTGCGTGAAAAATGGAGAGAAGAAGATGCAAAAAGCGTTTTAAAAAGAAGAAAAAAAATCTGAAAATGAAGGAAGAGAAACATTTAGCTGCTTAGTGATGCACATTGGTTCCTTGTAAAAGTAAATTGGTGTGAAACAGCCAAGTCCACTTCTATTTCTCATTATGGTGATAATAAGCAAAATTTACTTTGGCTCATTAGTTCTCAAACAGTCTGAATACTGGCGACAATACTCAAACTGTCAACAATTTAAAAAAAAAAAAAAAAACAGTCCATTTATTCAAAAACGAAAAATGATTTCTTAATAGAGCAAGCAACGATTGTAAAATAAAAGAAAAAAAAACAAATGGATGGGCTTACTAAAGAAAGTCAAATAAATGAAAAATACAAGGTAGAAAATAATGTGACTTAAAAAAAAACAAAAAGGTGTGAGGTACCTCTCTGTCCAGGCCTGCTGCTACCGTAATGATGCCTCCGGTTTTGTTGTTGATGGTGAAAATACTGGAGGTCGGACTCTCGGGAGTCTGAGACAAGATCTTGTAACGAAGCATTCCATTTGCTGTTTTTGGGTCATCTTTGTCTAAAGATGTTACCGTCATGACAAACGTTCCTTTGAGGTAAAAAAACAAAACAAGATGCAAACATTTCTTTTTAAATCACTTATTTCTATAATAAGGAAGGTAATCTGAAGAATAACACCATTAATCATCATTTGCTAGCATCATTTCATGAGTAGCTGAAGGCTGATCGAGCAATATGTGGACATTATGTAGGATCTTACCTGGTTTGGAACCCTCTGGAACAGTGCCATTCCAGATCTGATGTGTGAACTCGGGTCTGTTATCGTTCATGTCAATCACGTTGATCACAATATCAATTGGGTTTTCAACCTGATTGCCATTTAGGTCCACTGCATGGGCTCTCAACTAGAAAAAATAAAACACAAACAGGGTTATTCTGAGCCACAAAACAATATAACAGGGAAAAAAAAAACAATCTGAGTGAGTGTTACCCAATACATGTTTGTAATATTCCAGTTACTAGGAGGTTTTATTGGTGTAGTAAAAAAATTCAAATCATCGAGGAACTGATTTTAATTCACACCAAGGGAACCAGTGGAGAATGTTTTTTTCTTTTCTTTTCTTTTTTTATTATAAGGAACAGATACTTTCCTCATTGCGGTTTTGCTTTTGCTCAATTTCACCTCAGTAGAAACCAGCAGGTAATGAAATAAATACGTACAGATTGATGTACCACTACTAATGCTGCATGCACATGGTATGCAACAAACCATAATGAGTCATGTGATTAGATGCCTTCTACAACATCAACACAATAATTGTGTTAATGTCTGTTAAAAACTGATATAATCCTGGTTGATTCATGTTACCATAATAATGCTCTGGTTTAATGCTACTAATCACATTCCCACTGTTTTTAAACAAGACCTATTAAAGTGCATTCATTTGCACCTTAATTTAGCATACAACTGCAGGATAACCATATTTTCAATACAATTGCTACAATTTACATTAATAACTACAAGCTAAGTAAAGCTAAAATCAAACTGCATGTTGTTAAAAATATAACTAAAAGAATTTAATAAATGTTGCACTAGGTTACATAGAGTAATATCATATGAAAAGCTGATTATTAGACAATCAGTACAGAGTTGCTCTACAGTTTCCAATTCTCAGAAAGCTAACAATGAACAAGTAGGAACATCTGAGAACATTTTAAGACATTTAAAAAGAACATTTCACCGAAATGGAATAAAAACAACAGTGATGCATAAAGCAGCTTTTAAGCTGAAGGTTATGTTAATGTAGCTAACACACAATTCACTCAAATTCCTTTAAATTCTCAGACGGATAAGTTAGATTTCCAGGGAGACTCAGGTCTTTATTGAGTCTAAGGAGACTGTTTAGGCTACACATGACCTTGAGCACACGCCAACTGGCAGGAATGTACGGTGCTGCCAGTGAGAACGCATTTCTCTTGATAAAGCGGACTGAAAAGGACGTTTTCAAAACTCAAGGAATTCATTAACGAGCATATCTTTCTGAACGCTGTGCTCGACTTACATGGAAGCTGGGGATGTGCTCTCGATCCAGGGGCTTGTTGACCGACAGTTCTCCAGAAATGGGGGCAATGGTGAAGATTGCCTGTGGAGGCTGGTCGGCGCCTGGGCCCGTCACACTGTATCTCAGAAATCGGTTTTTATCATGATCTGATCGGATCTGTGGGTGCAAAGATTCAACTTGAAATTAATTATTCTGTATAACTAAATTCAAAATCCTAAAACTGAAAAAAAAAAACATACCATAAATTAACTTTTGAAAAGTCAGCTGCTGTGTAAGCACAGGAAATCATGTGTCTACATAGTATTGAAGTTCTGTCATAGTTGGAATGAGTATCTATGTAAGCTGAGAACCTATGAGCCTACACCCTTGACCCATTCTGAACAAACCAGTTTCTATTCTTGATATCACTTACTGTTGCCTGGAAATATCCTTTCAAATATCATAATTTATAGAAAAAATCCTATATTGCAATCATAGTAATTAGCTGTATTTAGCATGGGTAGCATAGTATCTGCTTCTCAGTTGTGCCAATTACTGATTGTCCACTGTTAGCCAGAGACACATAGGCCTTTGTGCTTTTTGAGAAAGAAAAAGAAAAGAAAAACTGCTCTGTATATATCTTTGTGCCACAAAAAAGCAGAAAAAAATGTATCAGTCATACAATAAACAATTATGCTGGTGTACATTTTGTCTTCTAAATACTGCTAGGTTGAAATAGAATTGACTGCCTAGAGAACAAAAAAAAGATAAAAATACAGCTAAACATTAGTAACATGAGATAAGTCTCACGTCTGTTAGTTCCCTATTCCCATGAACTCAGCTTAAAGCACTGGTTAGCCTACAAGGTTGTCCTATCAAGCAAAAATGTTGCATCCTTTAAAATCCAGAAGACTGGTGTCTGCGTGCATGCAAGCAGTTGAGTCAGATACATTACCCGGACTAGCTCTTGTGGGAATGGGCCTCGTGAGTTCTCAGGGACATTGATTGGAGGGATGACCCAGTCTCTTTTCATGCGTTTCAGTTGGCTGTCCGCGTTTTGCAAAGGGAACACTATTTCCTCCAAGTTCTTGGACATGACTGGAGGGACAGCACGTTCCTGGACCAGACAAAAAAAAAGAAATGATTTACTGATCATACAATATGCAGGAAAGTGGGCACGCAGGCGTTTTAAACAACCAGGAGGCAAAGCTGTGAGGTTGGCCGTGTTGATCTGTAGGTTGGTTTGCCACAGACAGAAATAGCTCAACAATTTGTTTGCAGATTTCGAAAGAAATGCCTGAAGACTTTGGTAATCCACTAAGAACACTTTCAATGCCACTGAAATGTGAGGTCTGCCTTCTGAACAGCTAATAGGTGTCACAACATATTATATACATGTTTGTGGTCAACTCACAATGGAGTATAATAACAGTGATCTTTAACTGTGGTCAAAAGTGGGTGAAGCTGGTGAATATTGTGTCTTCTTATTTCTGACTGTCATAACATTAACAAACAGTAACAAAATTTGCTTCCTTGCTTTCACTATCATCATCATCATAATCCTCATTAGGGTTATCCTTGCCATAGTCATTAGGCCTTTCACCATAAATTTTGCTGGACAATAAAATGTCTTACAGAAGTTTATAAAATTTCTATATGTAAAAAAAAAAAGATTCTATTTGACCTGGACAGGAGATGAGGAAAGCGGCAGCCAAGCCAGTGCAAGTTATTCTGTATGCTTCTTCCTCTAGCCTGGCCCTTGCCTTCCTACGCAGTTCCGCTCAACTCTAATTTCCCTTCACTGCTCTGTCTGGGATTTCTCCCATAGACAAGGATTTCTTCAGGAGAGTTTCATTTGGGCCAATCAGGGAACAGAAGGCGGAGTTTTGAACAATATCAATTTTCTGCGCAGTGTCTGCTTGTAGTTTATTTTACCTGGGCCAATCAGCAAACAGAAGGCAGAGTTTTGAACAATGTCGATTTTCTGCGCAGTGTCTGCTAGTTAGTTTAGCAATGGCAGTGAAGGAAGTGAATGAAGCCAGTCCATGTTGATAAGTCTTCCAAATTAAATTGAATTTGTCTGACAAAGCCTGCAGCATCATTTACAGCCGTCTCGTTCGCCTCACAGAAGGATTGTTTACAGCGCACGCAATTTCCAGTGAGCTTCTTAGCTTAGCCTCTTTCACAGTTGAGCTGGCATGCACATGCGTTGCGGCCAAATATTCTAATCCTTTTAAACTTCAACTGAGGCCACGCCTCCAGCAAGAATTGCTTCTCTATAGCCGAGAGTCCAGAGAGTCCTTGTATGAAGCAAAGCGAAGGACAAGGGGCTGGTTTTAACCAGGCTATTCTTCCTCTGGCTTCATACAATAACTGTGGTCGCCCTCACACTTCTTACAAAATGTTTGTGAAGTTACAGACGAACTAGGAGTGGAGTTGGTGAAAACAAAACACAACAGCAGCAACAGAAGCTGTAACACTGCTAATTCACCTCTATCCATGCCTGTGCATCTTTTTCTTTATGGATCCTCCTCTGCCTTCATAAAATAATTGCAGTCACCCGCAAGCTGCTTACGAAGTTTACAAAATGTATGTAGTGTAAAGAAAAATAAAAAAACTCAGCAAACTCAAGGTTCTGCACGATGCCCTGAGGGCGCCCTGAGTCGCTGCTAGCTGAAAAACACCATCAGATAATCATAGGCGCCCCTCTAGCTAAATGTCTTTTCATGGGGATCTTATGCTACAGAAATTACAAGACTATACGCCTGGCAAATACCTAATGTTAGAGTTCACTGCTCCTTACGCTAAAGAGTAAAAAGAGGGCGACACGAAGAAAACAAACAGGCAATTTATCGTGCAATTAATTGAATTATTGCTCATCGTGACAGGACTAATTGGGAATACAGTAGTTTGTATCATTTACATTTCCTTGTGTGAATAAAATCTGGACCTTATAGCAAAAACTGGCATTAAAAGTTAATCAATGTTTTAAGAACCTAACGATTAGGAAAATTAGTGATAGAAACTAAAAGAACAGGCTGCCATTTTCAAAAATGAATCAACAAATAATCAGAATGTCTGTTCTGCCTTTTTTTCTGTGTGTGTAGCTTTACCGCATGCTTTGAAACACCACAGAATTACCTCTGTAGTTGCACTCCTCTAACACTGGTTTGTTTAAAATGGCAGATCTCTTTTTATGTGCTGATAAAACACACCCACACAGATATACCAGCTTCCATAATGGATCTGCCATCCTCCCTCAGCTGTAATGAATAAGATTTGAAACAAAGGGAGGACGGTACCTGAAAGCCTGGCGCTATATACACACGGTCCAAATTGCCTATGCTGCTTCAGAGATTAAAAAAGACTGAAGTACTGCCAAGAAAAGTTAAAATACCCTTGAACAAAGTAAAGCAGAAAAGAAAATACAGGAAAAAAACAAGTATGTAAAATGTGTCATTGTCAATAAATAAAAAGGCACTGAGCAAAGATTTTTATGAAACTGCCAAGTTTTCAGAGCCATTATCCTTAGTGTTGTCTCTAAATATCTTGATGCTGACAGCTTGTTAGGCAGCCAAGTCTTATAAAGTACTACAAAGTACCTTGTGCAAACACAGAAATTAATTAACACTTTTTCACCTTATAACATGACTCATATGACTCAGATCCCACACTCCCCCTCCTCAAACATCTGGGGAGATGTCAGAGAGCTTCCACTAATCATGTTTGAAATCCGATTATACTGCTTTCACGCATTCAAAATGCAGAGAGGCAAGCGACCAGATAGTAAAAGGCGCATGCCTCCGAAATATCTATTACCCTATTAAAATGGCTGCGAGTGAGACCAGTAATTATTTGGAACTTACATCTGAAATGATGAATGGCATGATGGGTTTGTTCAGCTGAACAAATCTATCTCGGGCACGCTGGAGGTCTGCAGCCATCCGCACTTTGCGAGCATTCTCATTCTTCAGATTAGAACACTACTTCAGAGTCCCAGAGTGTGCTAGGTTGAGTGATGGCCTTAGTATTAGCGAGAGTGTAGGAAGAATTACATGTGCGTGTATTTGCCCTTTTGAAGGGGGAAAAAAAAGTAGTCTGTTTCTATTCTCTTAGAGTTTGGTGCAGCCAAATTTTAAAATGAAGATTGAGACCGTGCACAAGAAGGTATGCGCTCATGTTGATGAGGATGCCGTTTGCTTGTCACTGATTAAAATGTTTCCCAAGGCTGATGCATTAATGACGCTATAAAAAAATGCAATTGCTGAAGTGATTAATAGATGTGTGATGATTTATGACAATAATTGCGCTGAAGGGGAGGATAACCACTCCTGACCTCATAAACAGCCAAATATAGAGATGCCAATCCCTGGATTCTTTCTAAACAAAATCAGGGCGAATCCAAAAGCTCTCAACTGATGCAGACCAAAGTCGAGTTAATAATTTGTATACACATGCGGAACCCATGTGAGATTCTCTGACTTCAAAAAAGGTAAGACTCAAACTTTTGCCAACTCTAAACAATGAGCAGGGACATAATTAAAATGACATAAACCTGCAGGATCCTTTATACTAAATGATTGTCAGCAGCTAAAAGTGCTTTGAAAAGCAGAGAAATAATTACCTGCATGAATTTAAATTGAGCAGTGCAGACTGGTGTGTCTGCTGCACTGACATATAACTAAATCCTAACTTTAAATAAGAATCCATAATAAATATAGTTCTCGCCTCTCTTAGTTTTATTTCCTTTACTTCACATTCAGAAGCATCCCATTGTAACCATTTGCATAATTGCAGTATGGGGACTTGAAACAAAAAGCATATTGTTCTTAGTACAACAAGCATGATTATTACATTTGGGGGTGTTCATTAAGTAAGAGGAATGATTTGCTATCTTACATCATTAATTACGAAAATGCACTTTTATTGCAACAGAAAGCATTCAAAGAAAGTAATACACAACTTAATACAGGATGGTGTATTTGTTTCTGTACAATTAGACGAGTTTAAAGAGAATAAAACTGGATTTACTTGTTTTAACTCAAGCCAAACTTCCTCAGTAGCACAGCTACATTTTAAGTCCAAGCTAAAAAGGCAGACAGACGAGACATGTGCTGTGCTTTTTTTGTGTGCAATACTTCTGATCCTCATCCAACTGCAATGCTGACATGTGAACACATGGTCATTTTAACTAACTGCAGATGACTGCACAACATAGGCAGTGAAGCGATTTGAGGAGCTTTTTGCAGCTCAGACAGATGCTTCCTGACTGTAAAAGAAGCAACCCCCATTTTTTTTTTGGATGACAAGGCTATGACCTGAGAGGGTTAAACTTTACTGCTTTCAAGCAACCATACTTTGCAAATTGACAGTTTTTATTAGTAAGCATCTGTCCAATCTCATGGAACACCCGCTGAAATGTAGAATAGCAGTTATCAGTATTGGGTGTGCTTAACAAGCTATTTGAAATAAGGCTAGAACTGATTATTCAACATTTAAACAGTAAGATATGCCAGATTCCAAACAAACACGGCAGAATGATCTATTCACCTGTGTGGGGGGTGTCAACCTGACTTGGGTCATCCATTGCTGCTGAGTGGTAGTGTCGACAGCCTTGATCAGCAAAGGTGACACAGGGAGTGAGGAGGCCTGAAGAGTCCTTGCAGCATAAACTACTCCGTCGGCCTCTATCCGGAAGTCGGATGGATTACTGCATTCAAACTGCACCAGACCACCTCGCCAACAGCTGATAAACTTCACTGTAAGAGAAAGAGGCAGAGAGATTACAGAGTAAAATCAGACGGAGAAAAAAAAGGCCCACAAAAGGTGTTCTGGTTCTCTTTCTCACTTATACATTATTCACTTCAAGCTGTTGCCCAAAGGTATCGCTCAAAACAGGTGCAGTGGAGGAGAAAGGAGGGAGTACAAACTTAAGAAAAAGGAAAAAGCTGTGCTCCTTAAGGACTATTAGAGAAAAAAATACAATATACTGAAAATATACTGTGTAAAGTCCACCATTCTAACCGCTTTGAAGTATTACACAAAAGATAAACAGAATGTTTGGAGATGTCAAATGTTGGAGAGGTCTTATTTTGTTTTCAGCAAAAACTATTGCACACTAGCTTTGTCCCCTATGACATACCATGACGCCATGTGTGGGTGATCCTCTGCTGTTTGAGAGACATATCTGAGTTCAATGTTTATTTTATAAGCCAGGACATGCAGAAATCTAAAACTCAACAGCATACACTCAGACACGGTGGACGGGTGGCTCATTGGGGCTCAACTCTTGTAGGTGCCTAGGTGGCTGGGGAACAGCATCTCCTCTTGTTACAACTGAGTGACAGTACAGTGCAGCTCATGTACCTCCTGCATGTATAGAAAAACAAACACATATACTGAACCTCAACAGCTAAAAGCTTCAATACGCAATTCCTGCGTGTGAAAATATTTCCCTATAAGCTACCCTATTCTTTATAGTATGTAAAGATCACAGTATATCATGCATCATTCGTATGAAGGCTCCACTGAAGCGGCCATAAATTATTGAAGCAGATGTGGAACTACTTAACAAAAAAGCCTGGAAGGTGGGTGCCTAATCTTCCTTTGTGCTGCTACCTTGGGGATCCACTGCTGTCTACAAAGCATCATCTGCACTTGGAGAAAAATCAAGTTCCCATGGGCCCGAAGAAAGGATGCAGTAGACTAGCTCCGGGTGTGAAGAAAACCACAAGTACACCACATCCTATGGGTGTTATATTTCTGAGTGGAAAATAGGTGAATTTAAAACATTTCTCACATATCTACAACAAGATTTATATATTTTTTTTATTATTTTACTCTACAACTACCATTCAGTAAAATTCTATCAAACAGTACACAAGATGAATGAAAAACATGATAAAGTAAATTGTTTTAATTAATCTGCAAAAAATCACATATTCCTTCTGGAATTCATTTTTTACTGACCATCTCACTTCTTGTCTAGATTTGTTCAATTACCCTTGACCAATTTGATTTTTCTTTGAACCCAGCAAAGCTGACATCAGATAAATGACTTCCTCTTTCTGATGGTTTGCCTTTAAAGCCAGGTGCCTGTATGCTCAAAGCCCTCAGGCAATCACCAGCCATCTCAAGTCAGCAGCAGATACTCAGACTGAGGTGGAATACAGAGTAAGGGACTGTCAAAATAACTCACAATGCAGCAGAAGACTGTCAATAAATTTAAGAAGCTTCACGATGTTCAAGGTGGGTATAGTCTCAGCCTGACAATTCTGAATGAAATGTAAAAAAAAAAAAGAAAGATGTATGAGGCTATTCTCCAAGCACTTCTTATTTTTATTAAGAAAATATTCCATTTAATCTCAATGAATACAAAAAATACCCAATTATCTAACTTAGTTGTAGTTGAAAGAAATGGTTAGAAGATGGTAAAAGCCATGTTAATGTTTCAAAAATATTTTTTACTGTCTGCCAATAAGCTGAAGGAAAAACTATGTTTAACACCTCAAGGACTGAATATGTTAATTAGTGTTAACTAAATAAATAATAAAGCAGAAAAAAAAACAAATGATTGACATGTTGTCTTTGTTTTTCAAAGTTCTATTTAATGTATTTACTGTTTTTTTGTTCTGACACTGGTGATCACATTATTTGTGACTAAGTGTTATAATGTATTCATCAGCCTTCCTCAGACTCAGATATTTTAGCCCAAGCCTCCTCTAGTGGTGAGCTCCAGCTCTTTACTATTGTCTGAAATTTGGCCATCAGGCCTCCTCTGTGAGGCTATTCAATAGTCAGGCCCCACTGCTATCACTACACCAGCTCCCAGCAGGTACAGCCATTTTCAATGATAATGTATGGGAATGTCCTGCATGTGTCCATTTATTTCTCTGACATACTATGGTGGTTTAAGAAACCACAATAATGCAAAGTGTGACACTGCAGCAATTTATCTGTCTCTAGATGGATGGGCTCCCTGAGGTACAGGGCTAAAAAGAGATCTTGGTTGCCACACCCTATCGCACATGTCATCATGGGCACAACGATAAAGGCTCGAATTGGACAGAAATGCCGATGCAGCACAGAAGGGAATTGGGGGTTGGGGTTAAAAAGGGGGGGGGGGGGGGGGGGGCCA
>JAUBOC010000078.1:10018534-10030775 GCA_032275365.1 Anablepsoides cearensis | reverse complement strand
CCCCCCCCCCCCCCCCCCCCCCCCCCCCCCCCCCCCCCCCCCCCCCCCCCCCCCCCCCCCACGCCAAACATCTGTCCTCAGTTTGTCTGCAGCTATACCACCAAACCACAAGCATGGCCGTGTACAAATCTGTCCCTGCTTGGTGAGGCTGCCTGCAGAAATGCTTCCAGACCGTGGCTTTTTTAACATGAGGACTCGTGGGAATACTCTGTCGCTTCTCAGTGAAACCAATGTTAGTCAGGGTCACACTAACATTGACAGTGGTGGCACAAACAAGCAGGTGGTGCAAAAAAAAAAACACACAAAACAGAGCAGACAGCTTCTCAAGCTTCCATGTCGTCTCTCTGCTTGGGCCTTATCGACTCGGTGCATCCGTGTGATTTCAAATTGTCCTTTTGATTTAGAGTGACACTCAAGCAAGCTGATCTATCGCAAACCAAGCTTATTCTTGTCCAAATATACCATTCTCTCTTTCAATTTTTTTATGTTTTATGCTTCTGCAAAGCTGCCAGATAGGTTTTCAGTGTTTTTTTTTTTTCCCAAAATGCAACAGATCATGTTGCTTCCACTTGTCAGCCTTCCAAACTCAAACAGAGACACGGAGAAACACAGATGAGATGGAGAGAAGAGAAATGGTATGTTTGGTTGGTGCTGTTCTATCATTCTGCTTCAGTGGAACCTTTCAGGCAAACCAAAAAAAAAAAAATCTGCAGGTTCACAGAGTGTTAAACAGAGAGCAGATTCACCAGGACAACATTCCCCTACCATTGGAACTTATTCAAAAGCCTTTTTATTCCCCTGAGAGCAGCTAAGGCATCGGGAGTGATTAAACAAACCACAATGCAGCCCCCTTACCTGGCAAACAATATTTGCTGCATCTCACGCTTTGTCATGTCTTTTTATTCATACACAACAAGAAACAAGCTAATGCTTACTGTCATTCAGAGATGATTTCAGAAGCCAAGGTTCAGAAAAGACTCTCACACAGCTGAAAATAAAACGTGACAACAAAGTTAAAGAAATCACAAATGTGGTGTTTATGGATAATATTGTTTCTGTATTAATGGTGAGAGGGCAAAGTTGGTTAAAATTGGCTGAACCTGGCCAGCAGGCAGATTACAAAAAAGGAGGAATACAGTGTGGCTTCTTTGTTGGAAACAGCTGTGAGGATTAAATTGTTCCAGGTGCGGTCCTGTTTCCTTTAAAACTCCTCTGCTTGGCCTGCAGGTATAAGAATAGCGATTCGCAAGACAGAAATTGATCCTATTTTTTAAAAAAGCGCATGAACAGCAGTGATGGTGGATGCGTCTCCTGGTCTGTTGCTGGTTTTATTACTTACACCGCTTCTCATCTAAGGCTGTTCTCCTCACTTACCCACATTCCTTTGATTCACTAGAGTGGGCACAGGAATTAAGTTATTTATTCCCCCCCACCACCGGCCTAATCTCATTACTTTCATTGGCTGATAAAACTCTGTACTGACAGTAAGCTTATTATTTATTGTTCGGAACAAAGTGTGTGTGCACCAGGTGTGTGACCATGCTCAGATGAATGTGGGGAATCAGACGAGCTGACTGGGAATGATAATAACAACATGTTATTTGTTTGTTTTTGCTTATATCTTCGGCGGTCAGGAAATGGCACAGGTGCTTATTAGCAAATATGATCTCCACCGCTACTTCTTTTTCTCTAGGAGCAAACACGAGAGATCTGGCAATATATATGGACAATCAAGACGAATGACCTCATATCTTGTATTATATGAATTCAATAAAGAGTGTCTATTCCTTTGTTGTTGATGAGAGCACTAAACAAAACTTTAATATCCCAGTGTGTTAAAACTGTTAATGAGCCGCACTGAGGTCAGTTGTGTTGTAACCCACTGTCCATGTCCACATCACTGTAGCATGGACTTTAATTCCTGTTTTAAAAAAATAAAAAGTGTCTAGAACTGGCTGACACAGCAGCCATAAATAGCCTTCAGCTGACATTTTTACAGCTCTTATCTCCTCAACATCAGCAGAGAATTTAGGGAACCAAAACCTCCCACATTTTTCTTCTTCGAGTCAAACATGACAGTGACCGTTTTTTGGAGGTTATTCATCAGCAAAAAACACAATTGTTAGCAGAGGCAGGGATTTGGGAAGGCTGACGAATGCAACATAATACAAGACACATGTCATGCTATGAGATCACAGACTGCTGACCAGCTGTGTCTGTTGAGGCTGGAGAAAAACTTTTCAAGCCATTTCAACATATGGCTTGAATTAAACACATCTGAGGCATGCTGAGTTTTCAAAACAAACAAAAGTCCCTGTATTTGAAAACGCTTTAATGATTATTTCACTGAAGAATACATTATGAAATGCATTTTGACATGAAGAAACGCTGATAATGGACTTAGACGACCACATAATTGAGAAGGGGAGATTTTTTTTTTTTTCGGTGAAACCCAGCAGCTGTTTTCATTTACAATGCATGTCGCAGGCTGAACAGCCCAATGTAATAAAAATGACATAGCTGACTCTATAACAAGAGCTATTTTTTAGTAGCTACATGCATATTTTTTCAATAAAATTAACAGTAATTATAGTTTGTTCAAATGGCCAAGTAGTCTTTAACATAAACATTGGTCATTTTGAACCCTGGCCCCTAAATGTGTACTCCAGTAAGCAACCAAACCCCTACATTGCCTCTGATATGGTCATTTATGTGTGATTGTAAAGGGAAAAAAAGTGGCACGTATAGAGTGCAAATATAAGAAGTGCTGTAGAGGTACTTATGTGAATAGAAAACATCTTGAAGTGTTTTGTTGAACCTTGATACGGTAAAAAGCCCTATGTAAGTGTGGAACATTTACATTTATCACTGAAATTGAATGGAACTACTGCTACAGAGTACGGCTAACAGCAGAGAAAATGATGTATATAGTAGGAATGTAGGAAACAAGTTAAGAAATATTAACCTACAGCTGCCAATCATAATGAAGTAAAAGCTTCGAGTGGAAAGGCCACGGTTACACTGAAACATTACCCTGCATTAAAACACATTTTTACATTGTAAGAAAAATCTGCATAAGAGCAAAACAAAGTTGAGGAAAAAAAAAAGAGAGAAAGAAAAGAGTCATGCATGGTGAAGGTCATTAAGTAAAGTTGTCCAACTTCCATTACTGAAATGGGAAACAAGAAGCTGTTACACTTATTAACATTGCACTGAAAAGACAGGGAGTTGACACATTTTCAGTCTCATTTAAACAAGCTAAATTGAAATCTACTTAGAGGAGAAATGAACAGTAACTTATAACACCTGTTAATCCACTGACAAAAAAAATAAATAAATAAACACTGCATATTTTTTCATTTACCAAACCCCAAAAATGATGTGATTTTACAAGGTCCCAACATCAAAACTTAAAAGAAAAATAAATAAATCCTGAAAACCTATTAATAAATTGTATGCCCATGCTGCTTCAGAGTTTAAAGTAACAAGCAGGTTCATACTGATGTAATTCATGCTCTTCCTTAAATCATTTGGGATTAACTATTGAGTAATGCTATTAAAAGCAGTTTTCACTCCATTTAGAGCAAAACAAAAAGTACTCAAATTAGTGATCAAAGAAATAATACACACACAGCAAAGTCATTTCCTAGACTTTTTTATCCCCCACTTGTGAGAAATAAAACATGTAATACCAGAAATGATTAGCTGATGCAGTCATAAAGTCTGGGAAAGGGCGTTGTCCATGAACATCAGCGTGTTGCTTCATCTTACGATACACATCCCCCCATCCTTTGTGAGCAGGGACAATAACACAGTTGAAGGGGGGGGCAACTGCATGGCTGATGGGATGGATCTGGTTACCTTCCCAACCGCTGCTTTAAAAACATACGACGAAGCCCAGTTACATGGCAACAGGTTTGTTTTTCTTTGGTACTATCTAGGTAGTTTTAAAACATTGATTGCTTAGACATATAAAAACTTAAAAATATGAATAACAAAACTGTAATGATATTTTTAACATTTAAGTGTTTGATTTCAACATTTCATTTTGAAGAATGTATCACATTAAACTGTATTATTTCTGTGTGTGTGGAAAAAAAATAACCATTTTTATTTGAGCACTCATTTACATGATGTGGGCGTAAAGAGGTCAAAGATCATCCACATCACAAATCCCTTTGAGTACCAGCTCACAATGGGCAGGAGCTGAATGCTTTTAGCCTAGCGGCAAAAAGGGGAGAGTAGCTCCTCCCTTGGTGCTGCGTTCCTCCATCCCCTATTCCTGCACCTCTACAACATCCTGTTATTCACAGAGTTTACCATTTGAAAAGAATCTTGCAGTCCTCACTGTAACCTGAAGCGGTCTACTGCATATCAGGTTTTCACCATGCAAGAAGAGATGTGGAGGAGAGAAGGGAATAGAAAGAAAAACATTGTCAAACAAAGACAAAGGCAGAAGGGGTAAAAGCAGAGCTCTGTTGGTAGCCGTTTTATTGTGTTCTGGTCCATGGCGGACACTGTGGGGTTCTTTTCAATTGTCACATTTAAATAAAAACTCATTCGTTAGAAACTGAGTGTTGTCCCTACAGGTTTTGTGTAAAAATAAAAAAATTAAAAGCAGGGGATTTTTTTTTTCTTAGCCTGTGCTCAATGTTTCTTGCACCCCTTAATGCAAACAATTTACCTTGAGACAAATTCAGAGCATCTTTTTTAAACATGTTTCTGTAAAAAAACAAATTACAGCTCTGTGCAATAGGCTTGTGTTATCTTTCCTTTTCTTTATATTTTGCTTCTGGAGAGCAAAAAAACTGTTTTCTAATCTTTGAAAGCAGTCTTTAGCAATATTTCTTCAGGCTTACTGAAAGTTGTTCAAAGATTTTCTTTAGGGGATTTTTAAACTTATTTTAATTCCAGTCATTTTCAGACCAGTAACTGTTTTTAGAGGAAGGCTTGCTTGTTTTTCTATTTAACTCTCTCATGAGGACACAGTTTTAAAACTGAGGCTTTGTAGGTAATTTTGACCCAAGGGAAGCAAGAGGGTTAATTCAAAACCTATAACTCATTCAGGCATAAAACAGGCTACTAAATTAAAGTGATGACCCAGGTGCATTAACACACACGCAACAGTCTAAGGACATAAAATCCAAATAATTACTATAAAAATTAAGTTTTTTTTTAGATGCATCTAATGAACAAGTGTTCAGGGTTGTGTCAAAATAACAGAAACAGTCATGCTTTCCTCCAGATGAGATGCTAGCAGATAGTGTGCCTGGAGTTATGTGCAAGAGGCAGATCACATGACAGCTGTTGCAACCCAGGATACTAAGATGACCTGCAAGCAAAAGGCAAATGACCTTCTGCACAAGTGGAATCCACATAAGGGTGTTACTGACCCCCATAGACTTGCCTCAATGGCAGCTGCACGAGAGGGATTCAAAGCTCTAACACAAACAAGAGATAGGGTTTGAACATTGTTTTTTATCCACTCTCTGGTGATGCTGTGTAAAAGCATGTGTGCATGTCAAAGCATGTTACTGCCAATTGGGAATAAATGGAAGTAAGTGGTGTGTGGGTTCTTGTTGGTTTTAAAAGTTTGTTTCAATTTCAAAAAGAGTAATAGTCTGCTTTCTGTTGGAGCAAAGCAAAATCATAAAGTGAGAACATTACACAGTCCACTGTGCAAAGTTTTTTTTTTCTTCTACCTGTGTGTTTGTCTCCATTTTTATTGTCTCTGATCACATTAGCTATGAACTGGGTCAACCTTTAACAAATCTAAATATGTGCAAGCCCTGTTTACACATGAACAATCTCAAAATGTTTTTGGAGGTTGTAAATTTATAAGTTTTAGTTGAATACCTACTTCTTAACTCCACAACAGATGGTGAGATCTATGCAAATGAATGAACTATGAACTATGTCACAGGTCACTGAACGTCAAAAGAAGGATGATTACCACTATCTGGTAAAAAGTAACACTAAACACACTATGCCTGACTAGGAAAGGAAAAAAATACTAGTAGTTTATATGTACTCAAAAAAGGTTTAAATAAGAAACTGCTAACAAACACCCCACGTTACATCACACATTTCTGAAGATTAAGATCACGATTCGACATCCATTGCTAAAATGTTTGATGTTGTCCTTGCATGTCTCACTCAATCAGGCCAAGTTCTGCTGATCAAGTAGACCAGCAAGTGTTGAGTTTTTAATAATCAATCTAACATATGGAATACACCAAACTAAAAAGGCCTGGCGCCCAAGGTCTACATTTAAAAAAACAGACAGCTGGTATAGTGCGGCGTGACAGCAGAGAATTCATGTGGAATTCAATTCCCTTTATATGGCAGTGGAATTGTGAACAAATTGCGGAGCTTCTCTGGTAAGAACATTAAAGAGTTTTTTTATGACTCTGCTAGAGGAGACCAGGTCAGTTTAATGAGGGGCAATGTCCAGCCTGTGCTCTTCCTCATTTTAACTGCACGCTGCCTCAAAGCACACGTAGAACCCTCAACCACAGAGACATCTGGCCTCTCTATCTACAAACATGGCCCTTAATGGGCAATTACAAAGTCCAGAGGCAGGGAATATGCTACGATTTATAGTTTCTATGTATCTAAACCTAGAATCCTCTTGTCTATCAAAGCCACATTAGGTTGTATGAGACAGGAGGCCCATCAGACCTAATAAGCCTTATCCGTTCCAGAGAATGGCCATTAAACTTCATACTTCTTTGCTAGCCTGGCCATCAAATTCCAGTCTAGCAAATTAAACAAATGATTGTCATCTTAAGTATTACAATTAAAGCATAAAACAACATGAAACTATGAAGCTCATTAAAGCTCAACTCCATCTAGACTCATGCGGGGCCTGGTAAAACTCAATTATAAATCTTTTATAGTGCAGCCATCCAATGTTTTGTTTCACCCTTTTAATGACAGGCCCACTAAATGACTGCATGATCTGAGCTCTCTTCAAGAGAGGGCGAGAGGGAGGTGGTTTATACACAGCAATGTTGGTTGCCCTTGACAACCAATAGCGTTTGCCAAGTTGAGCCCACTTAGTTCATTTCACTCTTTTTCCTTTTTTTTGCAGTTTGGGGTCTCCTGCTTTTGTAATTCTCCTTCCCCCCTTCATTACAAAAACACCAACCATCTATGTCAAATCCATTGGTGACAGCCGGAGGGAGTCAATATGGAGCCATAAGATTGTCTGCCTCTTTGGTAGAACTCACAAAAAAATAAAGGATTAAATTACAGTGTTTTTTTTATAATAAAACAAGAATACAGAGAAATTCTTCAATTATTTACTTTTGGTAAAACTCAATGTGGGAAAAGATTGTTTTTGCTTTGGCAAAATAGTAATTTCAAAGAAAAAGATTCATACCAGAAAATCCTGCTGTGATTTACTGCCTATAATCATTCTCAGCATTCTGATATTTCAACTCAGAGCAGAGAGAAATAAGGAACTCACACATTATAATGCCTTGTTTTCTTTAAATCCTCACAGTCTTTTTTTTTTTATTTCAGCAATTAACACTTGCCAACAGCCTCTCACTCCCCTGTTCTGAGCTGCAGGTGTGAGGAGACCAATGTGTGACCTGATGAAAGAAACACTGCCGGTGCACTCCCAAACAGTCATTTCCCCACACTGATAGGCCATTCTTTATTTAGTGTAGCCTAAGGAGGGAATGCTTAACCACTGTCCAAAAGCAACACACTCACACCGGTACAGACACTAAAAATAAACCAGACCACCAGCACAGCTCACTGGTCACACATTAACCACAGAAAACTGGCCATTTCCCGCCTGATATGATAGTATGTCACGGAACTGAACACAGACAGGAAAGAGGAGAGGGGAAAAAGCCTGCACACCCAGCATCACAGGTAAAAATATGAATCACCACCAGAACAGCGCTATTTCTACAACTCTTCTGCTTGCCCGCCCAATCAACAAGGCTCTAGAAGTGACAGTGAATACTAACAATACGAGCTAGTGTCTCCTGGGCCTTGGAACTGCAGGCACAGCACAGAATCATAAATGAGCAACTTTGACAGAAAACACATAGGCTTATAGTGGGGGGGTGGGGGGGAGTGGGGTGAAGGATGAGCAGCAGAGGAGGCAATGAATTTAGAGGTTGGGGGATTTTTTGATATGACAGGGGGTAGTTATTTGCTGGCAGCAGCAAGTCCTTTACCAACAAAGGGCCTTTCATATTTCCTGTGAACAGACACAGAGACTCCCATTAATCCCGAAGGGAGGTCTCATCTCGGGCTTCTTCTCCACACATAAATTACTTGTCTTATGCCCTTCCTACCATTACAACACCATGTTTACAGCAAAAAATGTGACGAAAAAAAATTAACAACACACGCACATTTTTAACGTGTTCCGGCATTCTGAAAAGAGTTATGTCAAAACTAAGTCATAACACATGTGCCAACAGCCATCGTTAGGGGCTACTCTGCTCTACTCCGTCACTCTTTTGACTTTCTCTTTATGTCTTAATGCCCCAGTCTGTCTTCCTCATCTGAGAGAAATAAATAAAACATTGCCCAGCTGTCACTTTTGAGCAGATGAAATAGGCAGAAGACGTGCCAATCCCCACTCATCCTGGACAGAACACATTTCTACAGTAGCACACAGCTGCTAGTGTACACAAGCTTAGACCCCTCAGTGGTTTGGTGAAAGCCATAACATGCAGCTAAGGAAGCATCTCCACAGCTACGAGGCATGTTGAGAGAATGGATTAAAAGATACAGACAGGAGAGAAAGGGAGAGAAGCAAAAATGGTAAAGAAAAAAAAAAACTATTTATTCATGTGCCCGGTGTCTGGACCGCCTTATTTCAAACAGACACGAATCAATGATGGTGGAATTGCATTTTCTGAGCTCACTGTGGACAGAACAATAAATGGAAGTCAGAGATCACAGGATAGACTGAGAAAAGGCCAGGCACTGCACTGTTGAGGTTGTTTCATAGAATGCTTTTGCAACTGCTAAGAGCACAGCACCTTCTGCTGCACAGATACACATACAAAATCCCTTCATGGTGCTGGGGTTCTTTGTTTCATTTCTGTCTTCTAATAATACAGTAACATCTGCCACATGTGTCTATTAAGCAGTTGTGCCACCAAACTGCAGCTGAATCATCCTTAAAATCCAGTAACTGTTGACCTTAGGATAGTTTACTGCATGTTTCTATGTTATAAAGCACTTTATGAATAAATTATAATCTCAAAAAAGGCTTTTTTGTGCTTAAGTGGATTTGAATGTACTCTTGATTGTATCCAAAATAAATCACTAAAAAGCCATGTTGCTCGTCTCCACATTAATATGTAACCTAGTGCGTGTCAGGAATCTTCAGGGTTTACATCATTTTTAAGTCTTGCATAAAGCACCAGATGCATAACTGCAATATATTCTAATTATGAAGTTGCAGATGATCTGCTTGGCAGTCTAAATTAAATAAAGCTAATACACAGCATGACAGCTCATAAATAAATACCCATTCAATCAAACAGCCAATATTTCAACAGAACAATGCAACCCAATGTTGCCCACTAGTCCCCCAACAAAGTAGTGTTTGTCTCTGCCAACCTCAGCCCTCCTTGACAACACATTCTTGGTAGGGCGAAGGGAAAACATGCAAAATGGGTTCACCACTGTTTGTTTTTTTTCCTCTTTGTTTTCCTGCCATTTATCCAATAAGATCTTTGAAATCAAGTCATGTGCATGTGTGGTGGGACAGCAGCTTTAAACAAACACTTGATGAAAATAAGATAGAACTCGACGCCAACAGTCGCCGATGTCCCCCGTCACGGACAGATGGGCGGAGAGCATTTCTACGTTCCTCACCTCGGCGACGGGGGACAATAAAGCCATTTCAATACAACTGTTACGAGTACTTCAGTTTGAGTTAGACACTCCTTTCCTGAAGATGTTCTTCATAATTTCATTTATAATAGATTTTTTAGTTTTTGTTTAACAACTCAACCATCGTTTTAAAAATGTGAAGCTTCAAGAATGAAGAAAAAGTTACATTTTTTCCTTACCATGAAAGCAAACTAAAATCTTTTCTACCAAAACCTGACTGACTAATGGACTAAAGTGGTCAGAGTATTCACACTGTGAGTTTCTGATTGACAGTTCTATCAACCACTGACAGATATTTTAAATTACATACTACATCAAGCAGAGCATTAGGAGAGCCAACAGGTTAATGGAACTAATGTCTCAATCCATTACCAACACCCATAACCACAGCACAGTTAGGAAGGTCTAAAAATGGTATAAAAATGCATGTGTGTGTTTTTTCTTCTAAATTTGGCATGATTTTGAAACTGACGAAAAAGGAGTGATGTTATCCAAGTGACCTCATATCCTTTTTCTCGACAAATTTAGGACCTTCAAGAGAAATGCTTAACATAAAATGCTGCATTTAGTTCCAAACCACAAAATGACTCCACTGTAGGGGGAACAAACCTTTTGGAATTGAAAATCCAGAACTTTTACTTTTCATTACCTTCTTTAGATGTAATTATATAAAAAAATAAATAAAAAAAATTGAATGAGGCTATTCACAAAAACAATATTCACATTATTGTGCAATTTTCTTTTTGGACAAATCTAAAAAATATGCAACTTTATAAAAAAATGTCACTGTTTTAAATTGTTTGCGAATTACATGTTGAAAATGACAACTATATTTAGTTCTAGTGTGATTGTGTTCCTAAAATATATATGTAAATGTATTTTTTTAAACCAACTTCCTTTCTTTCCCCCAGCCTGAGGTATAAACTTTGTCACTGTGGGGACTTTCAGATTCAAAATATGCACTCCCACTCATACCCAGCTCTGTTACCCACAGCCCAAGACAGTATTTTTTCTTCATTTAGTGCAAAACTGTACATTTTGATGAAGAGTCCATTTTAGTGTGCAGATTTGTTTTCTCTGACACACAAATGAACTTCACTGTTTAACAGCACGCCCAAGCACACAATTCTCCTACATTAGTCCTTTTTATATCATCATCATCATCTAGCTCTGCCTAAAATAAACACATTAAAAATTCCTCAAGTTCTTCTAAATTATTACTACAAAGTGACTGAATTTTTTTTTTCATAATTCTGTTTACTTTCTTTTTCTATAGGAAAAAAAATACCTGCTTGCAATATTTTAGGTGTATGTAATGAAGATGAATGTACAATATTAAAATGATCCTTACAGTGGACCACACTTGGGCAGTTGTTTTATAACTACAGCATTTTTATGGCGCAAATTCTTTGTTTTCATCTATTGCTTATTTCCACAGGGATATGACTGTGATCCCATGTACAAACGTAGGACCACAATTCCATCCCAGTACATTAGGCAGAGATAAGCTCCTCCAGAGTCAATAAAAATGGTTTTAGTTGCACCCCATAAGGGACTGGGTATGATTATGAAAACAAGAAGTGGAGTTGGAAAAATACCATCATAGTATGTTGATCCAATATAAATGCATGCCTCCCACTGGGATTTACAGACTGGAAGCTCTGGGGGAGGACAGAGCTGAAATAACATGTGCTCAATCTTCTCTGTCTATGGTTGTATTTCTCCACAGTCCACCCAGCATTCTTACCATGCTTCATTTTATTCAAATGTCCTTCTGCTTGTTCAGCTTTCTTTTACTGTCATACAGAAAGTAATGTACAAATAAATCTCAAACCCACACTGATCTAAGGATTTGTGGGTAAAATAAAGTCCCATGGAAGAACTTTGATGAGTAATTCACTAAATCCTTCACTGTAACTTTTCAAAGTGTATAACTAAAAAGTAATTCTGCTAAAGTCTGTGTGCCGAGACATTATGCAACAATGGAATTTTTTTTCAGACTAGAGAACTGTAGGGACTTTCTTATAGTTGGGCAAAAAAAGGTTCTACACTGGACTTTCAACCTTAAGAGGCCCATGAACTTATAATTAAAAGGCCAATAGTGAAGTGTCCGCTGATCAGATGTAGCTGACCTAGTATTTCATATTTCAAGTCTGTGTGTTTTATTTTATTTGTCTACAAAAATGTCAAAACTTGTATAAACGTCCAATGTTAAGCCAGCTACTTAAACAAGTACTGCATTGTAGTGATTGTTCCTGCAGCAGTACTGTGTTCAAAACAAAGCAATATCAGGGGTAGACATAAGGATTTTTTTCAGGTTGTCCAGCGGACAACCTGTTGACAAAATCTGGTTGTCCGCAAAACA
>JAUBOC010000078.1:10008057-10018434 GCA_032275365.1 Anablepsoides cearensis | reverse complement strand
GGGACACACCCACCTGCCCGAACATGCGTTTTACCTGCCCCGGGCAGTCGGGCAATAGGATTTGTCGAACCCTGGGCACACATTGTACAGTACCAAGAGCTCCCAATAGATGTACTTTCACAAACCACAATTCTCTCCCATCTGTGCTATGTAAAAACAAAGGACTGGTCTTTAAAAACAAAAATGAACCAATTAAGCCTTGTCATTACAAATCTTACCCTTGTTCCTATTGCTCAATTATGAGGTTTTTTTTTTGATAAAAACAAAAAATAAGATCATCAGACCTGATTAGCAGTGACTTAATACTAGCAATGATTACCAGAGTCTATATACATTTATACTCAATGTGGTTTTAAGTGTTTCAGCTGAAACTCTTCTATAAAAAGCAAATGTTTGTTTCAAACTGGTATAACAAAAATGTACCGATGTGAACAAAACCTGAACCTAAGGTGTGCATTAATCCTTCAGGTACTTACTAGACTTTGATCTCTCCCAGAAGCATTACTGGAAGAAAATGATTAAGTGCAACTCCAGCTGTCCAGTTGTACTCGCAGGAAGTTGGTCAAACACTGTTGAAAAGTAATTATTTAAGTAGGAAAAAAAAAAAAAAGTACAGAGTAAAGTTCCCCTCCTGGGTTTGATTCCAAGTCCCACTTCCTAATAAGCACAATTCATTTTCCTCCTGGGTCTGGTTCCCTCTATCAATAGTGACAGGCGTGAAAGGTCAATAACCTTGGCTCATAGCCCTCATATGGTTTGCAATGCCATGAATTAATGGCTGACGCCGTTATTGCGAATTATTCAAGTCAGCCAAAGGAAGCTTATCGTCTACAAAGGTCACAGTGCTTAGATCACTTAATGTAAGAGTGAGGAGATGACACAGGACCTACATAAGATGGAGAGTATTGTTGTTAGGATTAATCAGATGAAAGGTTGGGAGCAGTGGTGGTTTGCATCTACAAACTGCTTTTATGCAGTTGTGCATATTGTAATGAGAACAGATCAAAAGGATAGCACTTTAGTGTTTCAGCCATTAAAATGTTTTGACTTTATCAAGCATAATAATGGCAACGCTGACATTATAAACCGAGAAAACATAACATACGGCTAAAATTTTTTTAATAGTTTTTGTTTCTCTAGATAAAAGAAAAAAAAGAAACTAATTGTTTATTAGCTGAATAAAAGGCAAAATGCTTTTATTTTTAAGAAATGTGCATGTTTTTCTTGCTGCTTTAGAGGCTGTGCTGTGTAAGTGCTTTCTGGTGTTACTTCTGGCATTAGTTGTGATGACTAACCATCCCAACTGGAGGGTTGTTTACAAGCAGAGTACCTAATTTGAGTTTTCAAAAGCCCAGCTAATGTCTGAAATGAAACGAGGAGGAGGAGATATTGCAAATGTAGGGCAGGACGAAAACACAAAAGTGTGAAGGAGAAATTTAAATTGCATCTTCCCTTGATCAACATGGGCTAAGATTGCTGAAAAACACAAACAAAAAAAAAAAAAAAAAAAAAAAAAAACACGGAGAAGAAAGTGATGCACTAACAAAACACAGTTGCAAGGTCTGGAAGTTGAATATTTATTTTCACAAAACATTGATGCAGGAAGATGATCCAGAGCCTAATGCCTCTCTGCTCAACTTTCTGACAAGAAAACTAACAAATGCATACAGGTGCTTTATCTTTTTCAGTTCTGCAGCATCAAAAACCAGAAACACATGTCAGTCATACACACTGAACAGGAAAAAACTACATCATATTTGTTTTCTTTTTTTATATTCCCAATAATGTCATGTAATAATATAATTTTAATTCTGGGATCTATGAAAGTATTATTCAGTTATTGATTTCTAAAATCTCTTTTTAACAGGAAATAAAGCCATTCCATTATATCAGTTTATTGTGCTGAAAACATAAGGTTGAGAGTCATTTACAAAATAAATTTTAATCAAAAGCACATTTACACTCCTGTGCCATCTGCTCTTCATGCATTCAGACAACCGTTTTGGTGCTGATGATGAACATATTTCAGAAATCAGCAGATCTTCAGTTTGCACCAGTGAAAATCCTTCAGGATGAATATTTCCCCTCCAGCCTTTGTCCAGCTCTGGTTGCAATGCTACAGGAAATAAATTGGCGACATGCTGCACGCTCTTTAATGCCTCAGTAAATATCGACAGAGGGACAGATAATATAAACTCAGACAAGGCTGAACACAAAGCGATCAAATGTTCACTGCTATACTGTGTGCACTGAAATGGTGACTAGAAATTGCTGCAGGTCAATCATAATATCTGTGGTTATGGCAGACACTAGTGTCAGCAAGGCCTGGTAACTGTAGATCACTTGAGACAAGTAATCTGGTGGGCTACATGAGGTTATCTGATGAGCCCACTGTTGGGAGAGGATGATGGAAATCAATAATCCCAACCACCAATCAAGATTAAACTGAGAGATTGAGTTGCTACAAAAGGCAATTAATCATGGGCATATGCTTTCTTTTAAATAGGAAATATTCCCAAAACTGCCAAATGCAGACCACAAAAAGTCATCTCTAATGCCATCCAAGAGAATAAATGTTCCTCAAAACCTCAGACAGCCATATTTCAAAAAATATTACCCACACAACTAAAACGAAACATCACACGCATGACTGAAGCCATGAAGCAGCCAAGGTCACTGCAGGAAACAAATTCAGTTGCCGAATAAAAAAGGGGAAATGCTACAGTATTGTCCTTGAATTACCCAATTACGACACATCAATCATTGCATGGAGCCAAGGGAGCGCCCACATTTTAAAGCCCCTGGTGACAAAGAGGGGAAAGGGACAACATGGAAATAATTGGTCGGGGTGACAGAGGACTAAAATAAAAGGAGGCCGGATCGAGAATGTCAGAAGATTAGGGACATCAGAGGCTACTGTCCAGAAAAGCGCTGGAGCACTGAAATTGAAGCCTGCTCCGGAACACAATAGTTTGCATGGCGTGCAGGAGGTAGTCATCTCTTCCCAGGCAGGATACTGGCCTTTGTGAACATGGTGACAGTATCTGGGTCAGTTAACATGTCCCTGCGTCAAATTTCTCTTTTGTTGTCAGAAGAATCGCACCAGGCAAATTTGTGCCGACTCGTCAGCATATAGCACGAGGTCTGCAAAACTGTGTGTGTCACTTGCATACAGAAAAAAGGTTAAAAACACAAGGCTGGAGGGTTTATTTTTCTTGATTTGCGCAAACAGCCTCATTAATATATGTATTCCAGCATTAGCATCCTCGTCTGACACCGCACACAAAGGCACTGTTGTCTGCTTGCTGTCTGTCATTCACGGCTATGTGAGACAGGTAGTGCTGTTGAATCTGCGCCTGAGCAGCAAATGAATGCCCGCCTGTCTGTTTAGAAGAATAGAATCCGCAGCTAAATGTATTGCAATATGAACAAAAGATTTAAGTGAATGAGTAAGCAGTGGGAGAAATAGGAGTGGCTCCTTTTTTATGTGCCTGCCAATTTCACACGTGAGGACAGAGCCCTCTTTACACTCGTGTAGCTTAACATAGTAATAATTTAAAAAAAAACAGGCGTAGCAAAAAGAAAAAAAAATAGACAAAAATCGAACAGTGTTACTGTGCAATAAACAGATGGAGAAACACAGACAGAGCTTACTTTTAGGGAGAAAAGATGTGGAATCGTTTGCTCTACAAGCCAAAAAGGGCTGCCCTCGCAGAAGAAAAATGGCACTGTAACCCACAAATCAGTCCTTGAAAAAGTAAACAATTTAGTCCATACTGCTGATGTATTGTCTTCAGGGTGCAAGCTGGCACTTTCTTTTCCACACGGATTCTAGCATTTCACTTGTGAAAAATAACACTCTCCTAGTTTCATGGAGGCATATGCAGAAAGCCAGGTCAATACAGCTATTTATACACGACCTCATTATACAGGGAGGTCATGTTATGCACTTTCTGTGTGTTCTTCAAATTAAATAAAACACATCAGAAACACTGCAAGACACGCCGCAGTATGAGCCAGGATTCTTCTCATGTAATGAGCAAACAAAGAAAGATTGATTTATTAGAATAAATCTTTTTTTTTCCACCTCTCTCTCTTGAAATGAAAGCATACATACAGTATCAGTTTATATTTTTCTAGTTAAGCATCAAAGTTGAAGAGCAGTTCAACAAAAAGTCTGCTTTTTCAAAGCTGTATATTTATAGAAATTTAAATTTTGATGCAGCTACACCCAACAAGATAAATGACCACCTTTTGAGTCTCAGCAGTCAGATTATATAGCACGGTCTGAGTGGTCATTTTCACTCAAATCCAAAGTTAACAAAGGCAGATGGCTGTGGAAATCTCTGTCACCAGAATATTTGTTCACAGCATCAAGAGCTCCATGGGCAGACCAAGATAATTATATGCCAAGGACAAACACCTTACACACACATACACAAACACACTCAAGCATCAGAGAGGAACACATTAACTACCGTCCAATGTCACTAGTATATGGTCCGGTGCCAGAGGTAGAGGGCACAGCCTGCAGCTGATAAGAGTGATATAAACAGAGGTGATGACTGTAAGCGCCAATATATGGCCACTACAAAACACCAGCTTGACATTTAGGCATTCCACAAGCACAAGAGTAATAATTTTGAGTCCAAAAATAATAACACACAAACATACAACATACAAACATACAAAAAAAGTTGCATCTTGTTTTGTCAAACAGGCTTCAAAAGCCTGTAAATTTCGATTTTATGTGTCACCACCATTATTCCTCAACTAACTTTGCTAAACTGTCACAAAAGCAACATGCATGAGGCTGCTTTCCAAAATCTGTAGAGCCAAGATTCAATCTGTCGTCACAATATGTGGTGGTTATGAAGGCCAATGTGTTCAAAGGGAACAAAAAAAAGGCAGAGTGACAGCAAAATAAAATCCATTTTATGTAGGCTGGTTACAATAAAGACTAACCCAAATTCAACCCCACTGTGCTGGTGATGCCTTAGCTCAGTATTGGAACACAGCCTTCATTACAACATATTGATCTTAGCAAACAAAGACCCTGAATTTATTGATCCACTTTCAGGGAGGAAAAAAAAGTGGGGGGATGGGGGAAACGAACTGCTGTTTAAAACAAATTTCAAGTCGAACTGCTGCCTGAGCTTTTTTAAAAAAATAAGCAGTTTAAGTGTTTAAGTATGAACTCGTGTAAAAAAAGGAAACAAGGATGACCATAGTAGGGCTGCTACGATTAATCGATTAATCGACGACTAATCGATTCTTAAAATAATCGACGACTAATTTAATAATCAATTAGTCGTTTTTTGTTGTTTTTTTTTACTTTGTTTTTCTATCCAAACTGCTTTGACACCTTCCACTGCCACATCTGCCTTTGACACACATGCGCAGTATTGGTAATTAGGCAGGCCGTGGACGTCACAAGACATTATACAGACAGGCTGTGGTATCATGGCTACCTAACAACAGACTAAATAAATACAGGAATTTCAATTGGAAAAGATTTTGATATTTATTTTTCATAAATTAGTCTTATAGTAATCAACCAACAAAAACTAATCGTTAATGAATCAATAAAATTAGTCATTAGACTAATCGAATAATCATAAAAATAATCGTTAGATTAATCGAGAGAAAAATAATCGTTTAGGACAGCACTAGACCATAGGTTTACTTCTGAGGTCCCAAGGTGACAAAAAAAAAAAATCTGAAACATGAAGCAGCTGCACAAACTTCAAAAATATCTCATGTTGCTCTTAAACTTTTTAATGTGCGACGTGAGGTCTCCAAAAGCACCTACTTGAAAAAGAAATCAAACAAAGCCAGTCAGTTTGTGAACATTTTTTTCAGCAATGACACACTGATACCTCCTACACCTCAAAAACAAAAGGTGACAGCAGGTCTGTTTTTTTAATGCTTTAGCAGACATTTGATTCCAGACTTTTCCTTTTAGACCTGAGCTAATACCAAAACAGGAACTATTCAATGTTCTCAATGAGGGCAAAACTAATAAACCTGACTGGAGCACAATCCTGAAATCTTTAGGGAGTTTTTTTTTCTTTCCTCTAGATTTTGCCTGTGTTTATTTCTCTAAATGATCTACGATCACCCCTAAAGGTCACAATAACATAGGGTAACATAAGGTCATGCATTTGAGGCCTCCACGGTGACGTGTCAGGACCTCTGGAACTGGTCTCTCATTCATCTATACCTCACCAGGAAAATCCCACCGGTTTCATTTCCAATCCGGGCCCAAAGAGTACTTGCCCCAGTTTACACGGGAGGGTTAAGCAGGGTCACGTCTTACCAAATGCTGGGGCCCCTTAAAAACACATACAAGGGGTTCCAGCTTTAAACAGGACCGTTGGAATCTTAACAGACCGGAGAAAACCCAAAAAGGCAAGTCAGTGCAGACTTTGACATTTCACAAGCATGTTTGTGTTGTCATAAAGTTGAGTTTTGGTTTGTTTAAAAAGGTTTACCTTACACAAACACAGCAGAAGGACATAATTATTCTTAATGACAGCTTAACTGAAAATTATCAGACAGGTTCAGCCCAAGAGAGGTTTCTTGTTGATGTTCGCACTGCTGACGTTGACACTAATTGCTTCAACGACATTATTAAACTGGTCAACTGTAAACCCCCGACTCACCCCCCAGCTCCCCAAAGATTTGTGAAGCCAACCGGACCCTCTCATCGCCTTCACATTAAAAGCTCTTGAACCAAGGCCAAAGCGGACTAGAAGCGTACCTCTTTTTCCATGGCCAGAGCTTGCATAATTGTCAGGAAAATAAAGTACAAGTCAGGGTTGAGGGGTGGAGGAAAGTAAAATGGAAGCAGAATAGAAAATTAGGGGTAGAGATGGCAGAATAAGAGGACCCATTAAGTTCAATTAAGCTTTTTGGACTTTTCATTAACCTAGTTTTAGGGAGGGGAAACCTCTGCTGAATAATGCTCAGACTGACTTGCTTTGCTGCTCTGCTTCATCAAGGAAAGAAAAAAAATGGCACAATGTGTGTCAGCTCTCCAAAGTCGCCAGAATTTTATTAGATACCCAGGGGCAAACCACCCGCAGCCACAGCATACCTCAAATTAAATGAAATCTAGTAAAACAAGTCACTTCATCAAACAGCTGAACAAGATAAGAGGAAATCCTGCACAGATAAAAGACTTCAGCTTTTATTGTGTTTATAGGAACAAGTAACTGTGTTTGGTCATTTCTCGCCACCATATCAGAGCAGAGCAAATATTCCAGCCGTAAAAGCAAGGTCAGGGCGGCTTTAGAGGGTATTCCTCCCAAGCCTGATGTGATTTTGCATCTACTAACAATGAGCTCGCCTTCCTTTTAATGGATCACTGGAGACAAGTTTTCATAGCTCAAGCATTGTCCTATCAGGCCTTTCGCTGTGTTGCTCTTTAACTTGTTTTTTCTCTTTCATCTATTGAAAACCAATGGAGGAGTCATTTGGCCATTCAGATGTTAAATTTTAGTTAACGCCAACAGAACGCGATTAACTCCTAACTGGCTGGCCACAATAACCATTATCAAATCCGCAGGACGTCTTCACGTTAGCACATACAACGTCTACTGTTTACATGACAACAGCGCCCATTTCCACATAGGCCCCAGGATGTGTATTCTCCTAATCAATAAGATAGAGAATGGTGTAATTAGAAGGGAGAACAAAATGTAACAGCTCACCCATGCAGCGTTCTAAGGTATATCTGGGATCAAATCCAATATGGAGTCATATTACTGACGTCTTGTACAATCTTCTGATAGTATTACACAGACACTCAAGCAGATCCTATTTCAAATAAGCCAGCTGAACCAAAAGACAAGTGATGACCACTCATCAATAAAGCAAGCAGACATCTGTGCCTACTGAAATCAGTGTTATTTATAGCATAATGCAGGCTCAAGCCATTGTAAAATACTGAGTGTTGTTTAATATTCTTGTTCAATTTTTTTAGACCTTTCAAGACACAAATAGTAAAATGGTGCTAAAGAAGCAGTATTGTGAGTAGGCTCCATCAACTGGTCAAAAATGACAAAAAAAAAACTTTGAAAATACTTTCCACACTATGGGGGCCTTGTCTTTCAAAACATGCCACAGGAGATTCTCATTAGAGAATGGAGTTTCATTAACATCATCCCACGCTGCTGTGCCCTGCTGCATTACAATGACACAGGAGTGCCCCTCTCTCTGTCAAGGAAATCTCCTCACAGCAACAACTCGCTGGGGGAGGGGAAGGCAAAGACAAGAGAGGAGGTAGAGAGAGAGAGGGGGGGTGGTGGCGGTGGGGCAAACAAAAGAGAACCCGATTACCCCTGGTCACGGCTCATCCACACGCCAGCACAGGGGAATCCATCACCTGCAGGATCAAACAGAAACTTGTGCACAAGGCGAAGCTCAGTGAAAGCAGTACCCACCCATCTAACTACTCTCTTCCCTTTCTCCCCTTTTTCTCTCGTGTCGTTGCCGCCTCCCCCTTCCACCTCTCTGACTCACACCAACAGCAGCGTGCAAGTTTTAGGCACACACTGAGAAATCCAACACAAGTGAGAAGGGCTTTCTGGTCCAAATGACCTCAAGGCTCCAACCCTCTCTAATGACACACAGGTGATATATTCCAGTTTTTTTATTACTGTCTGTGGACCTGTGTGCCATTTCACGGTGGCTGCATTCTTATTTGCCAACATTAAACTAATGAAGCATTGTGGTCAAACCTGCTGCAATATAACGAACTAATCCAAACATATAATTTTTTTCTTTTTTATTTCCCTGTTTACATCATGTTTATGGTCAAAACAGACATGCATATTAAAAGCTGGGTTTCCAACAGAATTACTGCAACAAGCTCTTTAACCAGCGTGGAAGTGCATAAGTGTGAACCAAAAGATTTCAGGAAAACCTCTCAGAAAGAATTATACAATGTAGAATTCTTTATGCTAATTTAACAGCTACATGGAAAATATACTGAAAAAGGAAAAAACACAATTGCATAATAATGGCATTAGATAATGAAAAGTGTGAAATGTTGAATAACTCAATTACCTGCTCAATTAAAGTTGTGTAAGTATTCAAATCTGTTTGTAATTGATTTTTTATTCATTGAAGTGTGATGAACATCCTCAGAGCAATAAAGTTTTCATCCTTTCTTTAAAAAAAAAAAGAAAAAAGGTTAACGTTTAACTACAAATGCTAATGAAGGCAAAAACTGAAGCCAAGACAATATATCCAAAACTTAATCTACCTTGCTTCAAGCCTGCCGTGAAGAAAAAACTGAAAGTAAGCAAAATGGACCAGAGCAGAACAACGTTGAACCCCATTTGAGCTAGTTTACAAGGCAAAAAAACATGACTTGCAATACCGCACAACTGCACCGAAGCTAATTGTTTAAATATGTCAGCCTTGTTCAGATCCTCCCCCTGAAATGTAACACATGGAGGAGGGGGGCACACTCAGCTCATGAGCATGCCAACACGTATCCACACTCAAACGCAGACACAACAGCCATCCAGAAACAAAACAAAAAAACAAGACAAGGAATATTTTCAACACTCACAGTTGAAAAGAGGCCATCCCTTCTCTGCGATGTCTGGCACCACGACAGTGTATAGATCTTCAGTGAAGCCTGGCTTGCATGGTGGGGCACCCCTGGCCTCCGCTGCAATCTGTAATGCAGGAAAATGGTGATGTGGGTGTGGGGGTGTGTGTGTGTGGGGGGGTAAAAACAAGTCATAAATCAACTTAAAAAAAAATGCACTCCGGTGTCTCCAAACTCTCTCGGTCACATTCCGAGGTCCCCACAGTTGTACAAAAGCATCTGTTGTTTTTATAGTGGGGGCCGCAATTAGGATAATGAGGCCAAAAGGGTTAAGCATTAGCCAAAAAGCACGGCTAGGCAAGAACAAGCTCCATTTGTCCCAGAGTAGGGGCCCAGGCACAGGGTACTCTCTGCCAACCCCCTCTGATCAACACACCACTCTGGACAAACACCATTCACTTTGAAGTGCAGGAACAAGAGAATAAAAGTAAATGCTTAAAACCCCACTGAGCGGTGAATACACATCTATGTGTGAACGTCTGAATAAACGCTGGAAAACTATTACTTTTTTAAAATGTTATTTCCAAGAGACTGCCAGATAAGAACTGATCAATACCATACTCTGTCTTTATTGTTTGGCTTTAAAAAAAAAAAAACCTGCTCAAACTGTCTTTACAAAATACCTTAAAATTGTGGCTGCTGAACAGACACAATAACTACGATGACTGAAGCTTATGGAGCAAAACATATTTTTTGCAGAACAGAAAGAAGAGCACAAAATGCTGGGGGGGGGGGGGGGGGGGGGGGGGGGG
>JAUBOC010000078.1:9964858-9977726 GCA_032275365.1 Anablepsoides cearensis | reverse complement strand
TGTCATCTTAGTGATTTACAGCTCTAAAATCCTTAATTCATCTACCAAATTCATTCTATATTTCAGTTTTAGCCATTTTAATTTGGAATAATGTCATGTTTGCTGAAGTTTTATGAACATGGACATTTTTTTTCTCTGTTCAAAGTATGGCTGCAAGAGTCACCTCGTCTCATCAAAGCCAAAGCTCAGAAACTGATAAGAAGAATTATGTTTGGCAAGATAGAACACAGTCAGCTACAGATTATTTGATTGAGCCGTTCATGCTAATTTTGCTACAAAAAAAAAATGCTAAAAATCAACAGTTAATTAGAAAGAAGGTCAGTGCGAACTAAACTTCTTTGTGATACGAGATCACAGGACTTATGCAATCCGTCGGCTCCCTCCAACTTGTAATATTAATATTCTGGATTACTCCGTTATCACCATTGGCTCTGTGTGTTCCGGTGTCTGCAGTGGCTCTGCATTCTCTCTATATTCTGCTCCCTTTTTTTTAATTCCTATTACCTCCACCAAGGACAGAATGTTTGAAGTCCAAGTTCTTTCCAGGTTCGTCATATATCTCAAAAATGTATCAACAGATTTTGAAACCATGTTTGGAATTTTCAATTATTAAAATATATTTTCTTCTCAATTGTGCAGCCTTGAGCGTGCTTGAAGTTTTTCAGTGCTGTTCTGTTTATTATTGTTTGTGTGCTGAATGTTTGGGACTCTCTTGAACATTTTTTTTTTTTACCTAATCCCAATCTGAAACATTCTCCTTCCTAGTCCACTGCTTTTGAAAGCACAATTATTTGAAAGAACATCAAATTCAGTTCCTTTTCTATTTATTTATTTTCTTCTTATTTTAGCAACTGCCCCTTGGGTCAGTGTTGAATAAAGAGACCAATTGAACAATAGATTGGTATCAATATTTGATCAAAGAAAGTTTTGCAAACCTTTTTGTTTCCCTTTTTGTTCAATGAAACAAAAGAAAGAGCAGAGAACATGTCAATATTACCTGCACTATTAAAATTATGTAAAAATAATATTCATCTAAACTAAACAATCAACTTTGCAGTAAAAATCTATGCATTCAAGTAAAAAAATAGATAGGATGCTGGATAGGATAATACAATCTGCTTTGACTGAATGTTAGATTGTTATCCACATCAGACTGAACACAGGCTGCAGATCTCGTGGGGGGCGAAATCACAAATCAAACATTTATGGAACTTATCGAGGCTTCACATCAGAAGCTGAGCAGAGGCAAAACGGCAGCCGACTGACAAATAACGCTCAGAGCGTCATCAGTTTCCCATCTACAAAACAACTGCTGTGCAGTGAAACCAACCCTGATCCAACCTAAGACCAACCTTTGTTTAAAAAAATGTACCTCAATCAGCATTTAAGTATTTACAAAGGCTTGCTGATTTAATCAGAAAGTACTCCCACAGTGAATGCAAAGTAAGGTGTTAGTCATGTGTCGTTACTGTGCTGGAGATTTGCCATGTAAAAAATGTAGAATGTGTGTCACTCTTCCCTTCTACTGATACGACTCTGGATTTTTCCTTTAGACATTTCTTAAAGTATAACTAAGAATGTTTAAACCCTTTTTATGGGAAATATTACATATTTTTATGCTATATTACATAAAAGGCCAAACATGAGAAAAGGAACACATTCAGTAAGTCTGATACACATCATGGGCACAACAATACTGTACAGTGCTGTATGTATTCATCAGTTAACACCTGTTTTCTTTATACATTTTTCTTTAAATTTAAGTTGGTTCTTACAGTTTGGGATTGGCATTTAAATAAAAATAAAAACTTTTTTTTTTTGGACTCAGTCAGCTGATTCTGTCCACAACTAAAAAATGATTTTATATTTAGGTTTCAACCAGACCTCAGCATACAAAATACAAAATGTCCACATGAAGTGTGCCCGCTATTTTTGGCTTTGCTGACAGGTCCTTGCTGACTGACTGTCTAACTGGACCTGACCAAGACTGCTGATTGGCTCCTGCAAGACATCTTTGGCCAGTCCAACATTCCAGCAGCAGCATTTGACAGCAGCACTACTTGCCTCTCTGTCCTTAAACCTTTTTTGTAATTTGCAATTTCCTTGCAAACATTTGTTTTTAACACTTGTGCATTTTGTAAAAATCCAAGTACTTGTACGTATAGGAGGCTATACAGGTTTTAGTAACATTTTATTTTTGTAAGTTTTAGGGAGACACAATGGGTTTATGGGATGTCTTCCTGTTTGCTTATCTACACCAGGGCTTTAGGTACATTTTTTGGAGAAGATCAAGTTTCTTTGTTGTTCTGGCCTAGGTTCACCCTGAAGGTATTGTTTCATTTTGTGTATATTTTTTCACACTTTGTCAATAAATCACACTGCATTTTGGAGATGAACTTTCTCCTGTTTTTGAATTAGGGAACATAGAAGGGCTACCTTTATCTTTTTGAATGTTGGGTTCAGAGCTTCTATAGACATGCAGGAAACAGTTGGATCACATCATAGATAAGTCTGACTTTAACTTTTGACAGACATTAATGCTAGTTTTATTAGCAGACAGCTTTGTGCAACATATTTTGCCGTCCATTGCTCATTTGGATCATGTTTGCCTAATTGAATTTTTTACTTTTCAAGTCTTTTCAATGAAGCATAAATCCTTGAAAGAGTGAACCAAACACAGCAAGGACATTTCTAAAAGTTTTCAACCCTGTTCTATTTGAGTCGAGGCAAACTCTTGCCGAAGATCTGCCCCGAACCGTTCACTCTGTCAGTCGGGTCCAAAAGCCTCGCGGCTGACATCACTGACACTCAGCAGCAGGGCTGAGATAATCAAGCCAGTGAACAGAAAAGAAGACACGTGCCACGGCGCCATACATTTCCATCACCATCTCCATTTCTATTTCACACTATAATACCTTTGACGCCGGACTTGCTGTGTGAAAGTTACACACACTACAGGTTACACACATTGCTGCGATGCCTGCAAAGCATGGACAAATTCCACAGCAGCAGCTGCGGGGAGAGCAGTATGTTTGCAGCTTTTATTCACAAAATCAAAACTGAATCATCCCATGACATTAACTATAGAATGCAGTTAATAAATAATAACATATATTAACAGTAAGATGAAAATATAATTGGACAAGGTTCAAAAATGACCTTCTCAGTGCCTAATCTTAAAATTAGTTAAGATGTTTTGAAGGCTGTCATTACAAATGTGAGCCCACTTCCGTCTATCTCTTAATTGGCCACCAAATGGAAAATCTCAAGGAATCATATTTTCTTCTTTACTTTCTGAAACAGACATATATATATATTTTTTTCATGTTATTAAAAATGTAACCTCACTACAGAAGCAGTTTGTCCATCCTTGAGTCTTTCTTGCTGAAAAATTCTGCACTTCTTTGCTCGGCTCTGTAAGCTGAAATGTTTACAGTGCGATCAAAGCGGCTGATCAATTTTTCATACGGCAAGGAGAGCATCTACCAGCATCGCCCGTGTGTTCAAGGACCACCGTTTAATGTTCCAGGCTTGCCACGCCATCAGCAGATAGCTCATGGAAATTCAAATGTGGCACGTTATCTTTTCATGAGGATATAAATAGAGCATTTCTTTTTATTTATTTCTTTTTATTTTTTTTATTTGGAAGTCGGGGCTTTCCATTCATTTATTCTGCCACTGCCGAGCAGCTCAGCTGTATTGCTGAAGTGATGCACTGTGACATTTTCGGGCTATCTTTATCTCCTTTCTCCGCCGTGCTGAGAAACTACAGCTGATTTACTGTAGAAACAGCCGAAGGATCTCAAGCGGACGCTGAACTCAACTTTGATAAAGGCTCATAACAGCATCTCAGCCCGCGTATTGAATTCTGTTCCTCGGTGACCTGTAGATCAAAGTAATGGACTACCAGAGGCTCCAGCTAGTTAGAAGTTTAATGGTTTTCGGCAGGTTCTTTAATTAGAGCGGAGTTTCCTCCTGAGCGAATCCGCTTCTTACAGCACAGCAAGGCCATTGTACTTTTTCATCTGATCGATACAATGAGGATGTTTGATAGAAGCGACACAGAAAAGAAGCCTTAGTCAAATCAATTAGGACATCATTTTTCAAAGCTGCATATGTGGCCAAAACATTCATAATTGACATCTTCCATATTTGCATAACATTATTATGTCATCAATAGCCGTCATCCCTTCTTCTTTGTTTTCTAATACGGCGATTTGTATTTGACTTGCTGGCATTTTTCCATAGAAATGATGACTGGAGGTCAGTGTTCTTCACGGTGCGTCTGCAACAAGCTGCCCTTGTTCTCCCAGCTGTTGCGGGAGTCTTGCACGGATGCTCCGATAATGGCCTGATGACTTTTCGTTCCAAACAAGTTCAGCGGGTCAGACGTGCCATCCATTCTGCTCTGGTCGGAGCCGGTATCGATCCCTCCTAAGTGTTGCTTCTTTTTCTCTCTTAGCGGGGGCTTTCCGTGGCAGTGTGAGAAAATACTCCTCTGCCTATTATCTGCGCCCCACTCGCCGCGTGGCTCGAATCCAGACGAGCTGGAAAACACACTTGTGTGTGTGTGTGTGCTGCGGAGCGGCGAAAAGTTGATGCAGTGCGGGTAAATTTGGGTCGCAGCACCGTGACGTAGAAACTCACAGTCAAACTTTAAGATACACACAATGTGTTGGCTTTTTTATAATTAACACAGTCATTTAATACAAAAGTACTGAATATGCAAATGCCAAAAGCAGGTGCATGAATATAGAAAATGAAAATGGTCATGCCTTAAATTAGCAAATCCTTCCTGCTTTTCAGCACCACACATTTATTTAAAATGATGGGTTATAAAGCATAACAATAGTAAATGCTTTCTGCAGAGAGTATTACCTTCATCTAAATGTTACAGGAGGATCAATGTTAAAACTCATAATTCTGTTTCACAGTGTTTGTGCAGATTTTGTCTGCTTTAAAGCAGTTTGGAAAGACGATTTAACAATAAAAAAACACAAGTGATGATTAGAGAATTATGAGGCATTTATGAAACCCACTCCCTCAAACAAAGCTGATCTCACAGGCATAAATTAGTTCATTGTGACCTTTTGAACGCTTTATTATGAATGCACCACTTAAGCGATGTCAGTAGGAAGTCAATTAGCTGCACTTCTGTTTGGGATATATTATTTAATGGTAATGTTGGTTTAATGTCACTTGATGTAATTAACTGTACGTGTGCATGTGTATGTGTGTTACATCTCATGAACCAGTGAATAGGTTTCAATGAAACACAACAACTTCATCAAAAACAAAATGTCTATAACTCAATTGTTCTTTATTTAAAATACTGACATTAACAGTTGGAGCTAACCCCATCTGTTTTTTTTTTTTTTTTTTTTTTTTTTTTTGTAAAATAGCTCATGAACTGCTGGATAAACTTGATTAAAATTCTCAAAAATGAACCACTGACAATCGCTAAAGCCAATTCAAGATAATTAAATTATGAAAACACAAACGTAGCTGTAACTCTTTGACAGATATTGAGATCAAATTTGGTGTGGTAGTAGCTGAGAGTCATTCACAACACACACTCTGATCACTGACCTGTTGTGCGAACAGGTAATGCTATATTTAATTAAGCATTATTTTTCAAAATAAGATGATCTTTGCTCAAAACTGGCAGTAACAATGCTTTTTATAATTTGTGTTTTAGTGGACTTTATTCTAGATCAGTGGTGCCCAAAAATATTTCCATAGGGGTGGCCATATGGGGCCAGTGAAAATTTTAGGGTGGCACACCACACTGGTCCTTGTAACTCTAATAGAGTTCAGCTTGTGGCTGTGTATTTCATGCTCAGTCATTTTTTTCATTAAAAAAACAATATGCATCCAACACATTTGCTTCAAATTTGATTTCTTGGGGCGCTGGTTGAGTTGTGCTATAAGAATCACAAAAATCTGCTTGCAGGGTCAGGAGGGGATGTCAGGTAAAACAGCAATGTTCAAACAAAAGTCTCTCTGTCTACACCTTTTTGCTTTTAGTCTTTAGCAGATAAAACCTCTCCCACCTCTGTGGAGCATTAAATATATCACTGATGGAAACATCGATAGAATAATAATGCAAATTGCAGAAAGTAAAGCATGTTACATTTTTTTTGTTCAAGCACAAAAAGCTTGTAGTGAAGAATGGGCACTGCAGCTCCTTGACCCCCCGATGCTACCTCCAGTGGCTGTTGTGTGTTAGCCCGGCTTAGTTGTGAAGTGCACACAGGCTGTGAACAGTCACTTTCAGTCCGCTTTGTTGTCCAAAAGTTCACCTATAGGGGAGTTGCTGCTAAAACATTTCTGAAAAAAACTACCGCTACTTGCAGTTGTTTGCTTGAGGACTGCTTTCAGGTACTGATTCAGCGTTTCAAGTGAGCTGAGCAAATATTAAACAGTAAGATGAAATCCCCCCTGCTGATCACTGATTGGTCAGGGAGAGTTCTGACTCGAGGGCATAACAACAGCATCTCTGCAGTACTAAAGTCTTGGATGTCTGACACACCTCCTTGTTCTCTGAAGTTGAAATTCTTTTTTTTTTTTTCCTTTTTTTCAGTTTAAAAAGTTTTACGGTACATAAGTATATTCCCTTAGTGCACATCATACAGAGCAGTTTTCATGGATTTATTTGCGAGTCTTTGCCCAAACAGGTGTTTGTCTCTGTGGGGAACCTGGGCGTGCTGTAATGCAAACAGTTTTAATGCTGCCTCTGAACTCTGTCATTACTGTCCCACTGAAAACTGCATGCTGGCTTTGCCTGCGCAAGTTGAGTTGTTTCAAGAATCCTTAAAACCATAATTTCCCCTGATTTCATCCACAGCAACAGACCTAAAATCAAGTCAAATAGAAAAAGCCGTGTTTGTTGCGCTTGTATAAAAATAGAAGAATTTTGAAAAACACATTTATTTTGGTCATCTTACAAAACTATGGGAAAAGGCATCCAAGTTCAATATAAAAACAGAAAATCAGGTTTAAAAGCCTAACATTTCTTGACTAAATTCATGTCGCCCACAAACGTTTATGCCAAACTTTTTCAACTGAAATCATCTTGGGGTGAGAACAATAACAATAGCTTGTCCAGTGAAAATGGATTAAAAGAAAGCATGGCCACGAGATAAATAATGCGTTACCACAAGATAGTGAATGTGTGGCTGTGAGAAAGTTATTGCATGGCCACAATAGAGTTACTGTGTGGCTATGAGATAGTTAATACATACAAAGCTAAAATAGCTTTGTAGGAGATATAGTACTGTGTACTGTGTATAGTGCTCTGTGAATTGGTAAATGAGGGCACAGATTGCAGTGTGAAGTGCTTTGAGTATCCTGGTTGGGTAGAAAGGCACTTTACAAGTATTTACCATTTAACCATTTAAAATGATATTTGATGCGTGCCTACAAGATAGTTAATGTCTTGCTACAAGATAGTTAATATGTTGTCATGAGAAAGTTAATGCATGGTCATGAGAAAGTTAATGAGTGGTCATGAGAAAGTTAATGAGTGATCATGAGAAGGTTAATGCATGGTCATGAGAAAGTTAATGCATGGTCAGGAGAAAGTTAATGAGTGGTCATGAGAAAGTTAATGAGTGGTCATGAGAAAGTTAATGAGTGATCATGAGAAGGTTAATGCATGGTCATGAGAAAGTTAATGCATGGTCAGGAGAAAGTTAATGAGTGGTCATGAGAAAGTTAATGCATGGCCACAATATAATTAATACATGGCTACGAGACAGTTAATGCATGGAAAATACGTAATAACTTGTGGTCACAAGATTGTTAATATGTGTCCACAAGATAATTATTGAAGTCATTTCCTTGCAGACTGTTGATTGTATTTCATTATAATTTAGGGGAAAATGACATACTTCAGTTGCTTTGTAGCTGTAAGTCTTTGTCCAAAATGCTTTATTTTTATTCTTTTTAATGCCTTTACTGCAGAAGGAGTTCTTTCACGTTCAGGAACACAGTAAAATATCTGTTTCCTGACATTTATAGGGCGTTCAATATAATCTTGTAAATATTAGTAGGCTATATGATCAATGAACCAGTTAGATTGAACCATGGAGGTATACCCTTTGAATTAAACATACACCGAAAATAATTATAATAATACTTGAGAGGTATCTTTAAACAGTTACAGAAAAAACAGCATATTCCCATATAATCTGACTCAAACAATGTCTGTTTCTCTCACAAAAACACATTGCTCAAACTATCTTGTGGCTACGCATTATTTTTTTTATCCAATGTCACCAGATGGGCTTTGTAAATATATCACACACAATGTTTATACAAAATGTGACCTAATAATATACAAAAGCATAAAATGCGGGAGACAAAAAGAAAAATTTGCCATTTCTATTCTGGATACCATGTTTTATTTGATGCCCGTTCCAATGGCCACTCTAAGGCTCAGACTTGGTTTGAAAAATACCCTTAATAATTTAGCATTAACACAGGATTGCCCTAAAAATTAAAGAGTGCGCTTGTCTGGAGTGCTGATGTGTCGGCTGCGCAGCCACGTTGCTGTCAAGTCAGTGTGCTTAAAAGTCATTTTGCAAGCATTTCATCACTGAAGCGTAATGTTTTTTTGATGCACTTGGCCCACAAGAGTGCGGAACGTTTGCCTGATTTTACAGTGGAATCACTGAGTGACGAGGGGGTTTTTCTGCACAGCTTTTTGTTGGTATCATGTTCTCTGTGCTGTCTTGTCAGATCACATCTTTGACGGCTAAATCAGAAGAGCCGTGGCTAAGTTATATATATAAAATAAGGCAAGAGATTTGTCCTTTTTTTTTTTTGAAGCAGATGCCTCATCGTCTCTACCGCCACCCCTCCAAAATGTGGTTCCTATGTAAAACATCTGCATATCATTATGTTAAGCAAGCGTTTTCAGCAAGCCAGGGAACAGGAATGTTGCTGTCATCGTGTGAGCTCGAATAAAAAAAACACTCTGTTCCCTTTTTTTTTTTTTTTTTTGACTTTGAGAAGTTTTACAAGACCTCATCCAGTCACACTCTGGCCTGAGCTGGCGCTGCGTGTGAGCGATTCGAGGCGGACAGAGATAGCATCCATCAGCCACTTCACCTGTGTCTAATGGCTCTCTGCAGACACTCATGTTTGCCCGCGTGTTTGATGTGCGCGTACCGCGTGCCCACCTCCTCTTTTTTATGTCAGAAAATCAGCAGGCAGCACAGCGTCGGGGTTCGCAAATGGATTTCCTAATCCAGTTGTTTGCTGGGAAGTTTCTTTTCAAGCACCCCGGGTTTTGAAGCCCAAGCCAAGAATGTACTTAAACACAAGCGTTCGCTGTGACTCCCGCCTGCCTGTCATTGTGTGTTTTGACTGGCTGAAACATTTCCGTGACAGACAGAGAGAGTCGGGGCAGGCGAGAGGGGAGAGAGATGCGAGCAGGGAAGGCAAGGACATCAGGAAAGCTCAGATAATGAGATGTCAAGCAGGAGCAGGCCATAATTGTTAATTACGTTTATTCCAGTGCTTTTGGAGCGGAGCCACGATGCTTTCAGAAATATAAAGTGGTGTCCTCAACATGTTTCAGGTTCAGCCTTTTAAATGAGTCTGAGTGATCACTCCTGAGATTCAATAAGTAGTGCTCTATTTCAGCCTACTGACGAAGGAAGGAAAACGAAGGAAGGCCAGATGTTTAAAAGCAAGACTGATAAGTTCTAAATAGTATTCCACTAAATGAAACACTAGCTTGATAAAATCGGCTTCCAACATGCTATTACTCTGACTTACGCAAACTGTTTATTTTCTCTATTAAAGAGGAACAGAAAAAGTTCCAAGGACAGGGTCCTACGGTTTGACACGCTGTACTCAACAAACATCAAACTGTCTTGTGTCAACCACAAAACACTCCCAGGATGTTTGCTTTAAGGCAGCCCCCGTTTTGCTTCTTCTCCTCTTTAAGTGACAGATGAACTGACCTTTTCAACTTTGTACCCCGGCTGGAGCTTGTACTACTTGGCAGTTTTGCAGCATGTGAAAGTGATTAAAAAAAAGGAAGAAAAAAAATAGTGTGGGATAAGAGTGATCAGTGAAATCTTAAGTTTGTGTGGGTCCTCGCTCTGCCTCTAATGCTGTGCCTCAAAATAATAGAAAAAAAGATTTCTCATCAGAGACAGTCAAACCCCTGCTGTACTGTCACTCAGAGGGTGATTTAATTCCCTTCAATGAGGGAAAAAGTCATTAATTTCACTGTTCTGTCACTCAAAAACTCATTTGTATTGTAATAAAGTCACTGGACCAGGATCATTCCACCGTTTGAAGTCAACATCTCTTCTGATTTGCTTATAGTTTTATTTGCCTTCATCAAAACAGAAGCTGTCAAATACTGAGGTTTTGGTTCTGGTGCTTTTGGCTGCTAAAATATGGATTTGCAATATATTTCACACTTTATTATTATCACCTGCCACCAAAAGGCAAAAGTGGGTGATTATGTTTCATCTCACGAACCACTGGGCAAACTTTAGTGAAAATTGCAGGAGTAATACAATGGATTAACTTTTGGAATCTAACTGGTTTAAGATGTCATACTACTGCCAACTAAATAAAAAAAACACACAAAATGACTAAAACATAATCTTACAGATAGTGAGCTAAATGTTGGTGTGGTAGTAGCTGAGACCATTCCTCACGATGTTTAGATTCAGCTCTGTCTGCACAATATCTTATGAACCACCACATTACATTTAAGGACACTTCCTGGGTGTTCATCTACAGTCGATCGACTTTTGGAACTGATCCGATTTGGGAGTGGTAGTGAAGACGTTAGGGAAGGTGAGCTTGTGATCGGTAGATCACTGGTTCAACACCCTTATTTGCTCCACTCGGGGCCTCCGAGCAAGGCCCTTAACTCCTCTCCGGTTGCCTTCAATGGCATGGCCCCTGATGTGACCTTGCATGGGCAATGGGAGATATGGCCAGAAAGAATTTCCCCACGGAGAAACAATAAAGCATATTAAAAAAAAATCTAGATCGCTAATACTACATATAACTCAAAAAATATTGCCATAGTAGCAGAGAGTCAACAACACATAGGTCTGAATGTGACCAAAATGGTTACATCTCCGTCATTTCCAACCAGAAGACAATATTAGTCTAATGTTTTTGCATGAAAGGCAACAATCCTTCAAGGCATGCTAGGCCATTGATTGTTTTATTATAGTTTTTGTTGTTGTCTGGTGGCTTCTAATTAAACACCAGATGATTTAAAAAATATACACGGCTGCCCTTTTTGTCCTTCAGAATGGTTTAATCTGCAAGGCTAACTTGAAAGGAATGATGGATGGAGTGAGTGACTTGTGCAAATATGGCGAGCGACATGAAAGCATTTCAGTAATGAAACGGACTACAGTATAATTCATGACAGCCTCTGTTTTCCCTAAGTGGAGATTTTCTTGTTGTTGACTCTTTTCTCTAAAATAATAATGAAACAAATAAAAATAAATAACCATCACTATTTTTCCTTTTAATGTCTAACCCAAAGGTGCTGGAGAAAGAAAGAAAAAAACCAAAGAAAAACAAAACTGCCTCTGCTGTTTAGATTTCTTTATTTCCTCCAGCTCTGCCCTCTCTTGGGTAAAAACACGAGTCGATATCCTCCCCGCTCGGCTCACCGTGCTGTTTGTTTTAATGGGTATAGTTGACAGGTGGTCGGAGCTGGCATTCACATGTTTTAAACGAGCCGTCCCGATATGTCTCTGCAGCCGGGCTTTGGTCATCATCCGGGGCAAAGCCACTCACACAGAGCCCACTAAGCTCTCAGGTTCAACAACACGTATTAACCCGAAGTAAAAGCTCTTTAGATTAGGAGGCTTAACCGAGGAAGGAGAAAACTGACTCCATCACGTATTGACAAACACAAATCCATCTTGATCCTTGGAAAATACAGTTATTCACTCAGCATACAGATTCAAATACATAAATATTGTGTTTTCCTTCATCAGTATTTGCTGTGTGACAATAGAGACAAAGCAACAAAAACCCCTGTTTATGCTTCCGTTTAACAAAAACTTGTTCTTCTGACTCAGGAGTTGTTTTTCATGGACTTGTAAAATAAAGAGCCCTTTTAGAGCTCTTTTATGTACTGGAAATAAAATGCTGGTAGTACAATTGAATTGTATGTTTCAAGGTTAAAATAGTTGTTTTTGCTGTGGCTCCTTTTTCTCATTTTGTTCTCTTTACTGTTTTTTTAAAGCACCCTTCAAAAAGTCCAGATCTACTTCAGTTGGCTGGTTGGTCAAAAATAGCTTGAAGTCGCTGAATTTTAGGCAGCAGACCTTTTTTTTTTTTTTTTTTGGAGCACAGAAAACCTGTCGTGATGTAGACTGAAGGCTATACAGAAGTGTTGATCTTTCAAGAGAAACAAGAAATGCTTTGAGATATTTTGCACATAGACACAAGTGACATGATTGTCCGCTACAATTAAGGTAAGCTATAATAACAAACTAGAAAACAAAACAGTAGCAGTGCTTCTATAATGCTTTTATAGAAGGGGGCCACTTGGGAGCCACTGGAAATCCTTGAGTGATCCTAAAACCAAAAGCCAAATCAGATTAATAAAGTACAATTGAACTCAATTGAATTAAATTGAATTGAGACACTGGTTTTAAGTAGGTGGTCTTTAATTTCAGATGAACTCAAATGTATATATTTCTATTTTTTTTTAACTCTTAATTGTTTCAAACAATGTTTCTTTTTCATGTTTATGAGGTAGTTTGGGGAAATAAAAAAATGCATGTAATAAACTAGAAGCACTCAGAGAGTGCAAACCTCCGCCAAGGCCAAATTCACCTATCCTCATGAACCTGCTGATATT
>JAUBOC010000078.1:9949669-9961181 GCA_032275365.1 Anablepsoides cearensis | reverse complement strand
AAAAACAGATTGTTGGATTTACTTAACTCGGTTATGTCAAGTGGTTCCACTTAACTGTGTTGAGTAAGTCCAATGTATCTTTTACTATTTATTTCAATGTAATTGTGCAAGTTGCTTTAGATTTACTCAACTCAGTTAATTTAGTGGAACCACTTGACATAACAGAGTTAGGTGAATCCAACAATCTGTTTTTTGAGTGCACCATATTGCCAAAAGGTATTTGCTCACCTGCCTTGACTCACATATGAGCTTAAGTGGCATCCCATTCCTAATCCATAGGGTTCAATATGATTTTGGTCCACCCTGTGCAGCTAGAACAGCTTTAATTCTTCTGGGAAGGCTGTCCACAAGGTTTAGAAGTGCATATTTGGGGATTTTTGACAATTCTTCCAGAAGCATTTATGAAGTCGCATACTGGTGTTGGACAAAAGGCCTGGCTCTCAGTCTCCGCTCTAATTTATCCCAAAGGTGTTCTACGGGGTTGAGGTCAGGACTCTGTGCAGGCCAGTCAAGTTAATCCACACCAAACTCTGCCATCCACGTCTTTATGGACCTCATTTGGATAAGTGAGCAAATACTTTTGACAATAAAGTGTACTTTCCTCCTTTTTATGCTAACTGTATTTATAGATTAAGTTTTGTATTTTCTAGAAGTTAGAGTTTGGCTAAGTTATGTTAGGGCATGAATGCATTATGTCAATGGCTAGTCTCCATATTGTTTGGGAGTGTGTGTGAGTGTGTGTGTGGGCGTGCGAGAGCTAATGAGTTGTCACCATACAAAAAGTTGCCGTTTTACTTTTATGCAAACATCCGCAGACACAAAGGAACCACATGTCACGTCCAACTGTTAAGGCTCCCTTTTAAAATTAAACTTGTACTTTCTGAACCAAAAGAGAAAAGGAAGTTTCGGCAAAGTTGTTGGTGAAACTAAACGTCAAAATCCATTATTGTTTGCAACAAGGTTGCAAAGCTTTTTGGTGTTGTTGTTATCTTACTCTATAATAATAATGAAATAACTGAGAAATTATAGATGATAAACTAAACATATTCCAGCTTGCGTCAACCGTTGGCGATATTGCCTCATTCCTCTCCTCTGTCTCTGTGGGGTTATTCTGTGTTTAACTGATGGTTTTGATGTTTTCCTTCTTCATGTGTGAAAACGCTGCTGACCTTTTGCACTCTCTCAGCCCACATGCGCATTAAGGCCAGAAGATGTGCTGCAGAGACGTCTTCGGTTTTGTTGAACACGGTGGAGTGCATTATTCATCAATCAGGACTTGCCTATGGTAAAACCCTCCACTGAGCTCCACTCCTGTTTTCCTGTTTTGATAGAGTAGGTGGAAAAATCTGCCTTTTCCTCGTAGCTCCACCTTTCATGTATCAAATACTCCTCCTGGCTAAATACACAGCACATCAAGTTCAATATTGTTTCAATCAAACGCAAGGCTTTTGCTAAAGAGTTGCACTAACCAAACTTACACTTTAGGCTCACAGACGATTTAAATTTGCCCTCAGGCTTCGGGTTGCTATGGATACTGGGCTCCTATAGTCTGATAATAAAGGATTTGCATTTTACTCCAATAAAAAAGGGGGTTTGCATTCAGCTGTATCTCATCCCTCTAAGCACACATTCACAAAATATACTCCCGTGTGCACACACACACACACGCATACACACACACACACACGGTGCTCATCAAATCAAGCCACGTCTCCATGGAAACTGGAGTCGGATAAAGAGACTGCCTTAATCACTTGATAAGTAGTACAAACTCTGCTCTTGTCTGGCCAAAGACTTTTCACTTTCCAAAATGATTACAGAATCAGTATATATGAGGTCGTTTCATTCTATTACCATTAGTTAGTTATGCATGGTGACATCTGGGACAGCTCTCCAGTAAATTGTTACTTTAGGTTGGAATAAAATCTGCGAATGGTCAAACTGAGCTGACAAAACTTTAACCATAATGATTTTTAATTTGGAGCTACCGATCTGGTCTGTAACCTGTAGTAACTGTTGGGGGAAAAAAAATAACGTTTTTTTCTTCTTTTATTTCTTTTTTTGCTTTAGCCACATAGTCTTTGTGTAAAATAGCAGTATCTTCATAACCAGTGTTGCTCATGTATAATAGATGAATTAACACTTCACTAACAGCCTGAAGGAGATAAATTCGAGCAAATGCACACGTACACACGTATATTCATGTATATATGAATGTGCATGAAAACAGAAGTATCATGCAAATCTTTGTAATGCTGTTATAAAGTCATTGTTTTTCTACAGAATGGGCTGTATCCTTTCCACAGAGAGGTTAAATGTGTTAGACTGGCATTTTTAGTCTGGCTTGATGGTTCAGCAGCCAAATTCCAAAGTTTTTTGGGGGGGATTTTATTGCAGGCCGTTTCAGCATCATGACATGCAGTGATAAACCCACCAAGAAATAAATAAATAAGGGGATACATTTAGCATCATACACAGAGGGGATTTTTTTTCTTTTACCCTCAGCTGATAACTCAGCACTTCTCTTTTTCTTTCAAATATTCTGACTCCTTAAGAACCAAGATGACCGGGGTCAAATGCAAAACCACGTGCCCTGAGACGGAAGTCCACAAGCCAGTGATTAATGTCCCAGTGACTTTGTTCTTCCTGTATTTTCAGTCTATAAATATGGTCCTAAAAACAGATATCTCTGAGAAACAGAGGATCTCAAGCAGGGATGTGGGGAAGAGGTTCGGAAGGCGCTGTGGGTAGAGGGGGAAAAGAATAAGTAAATATTATAAAAAAGTTTTGCTTATTTTTCCAAATTCCCCAAGCAGTCAAGGGGTTTTTGTTTTAACTATGTTCAGTTTTGTCTTTTGATAAATTGTTTTATTTATTGGATTATTGTTGTAAACTTTGCTGACTGGATGATATTGACACATATTGCAGTTCAAAATGACAATTATGACAAGTTCAACATCTTATGTGCAGCTAATTTTTATTTCCAATACATTAAAACTCAAGGATATCTGTTGAAAATGTGACAGATTTGATTTACTGCTTTTGTACTGGTACATAAAAAAACAAGCCATGATTGATGTGCCAGTTTCAGATTCTCTCTAGCCATGGCTAAAAGAAATACACAGGCTCTATCTGTATTACCTCTCCCCATCCCCTGAGGCAGCACTCTGATGTGGTTGAAGTGAAGAATTATCACTGTGGAAAAAGATGTGCGCTTGCCCCTCAGTACCTGAATTTCAGTGTGTGTTACAGTGATGGTTCCATTTATATGCAGGAGGGGAAAAAAATGGAGGAGAAAATGAGAGGAAGAGCGAAAAAAATCAATTGATTTCCTTTTTTCCCCCTACATCAAGTTCTCATGGCTTTTCTTTTGTAGAAATGGATAATGAGGTTGTCATGTATCTATCATCAGTGTAGCCAATTTCAGTCAAACCCATCCTTTCCTGTGCAGGGTCTTAGAGGTCTGTGTGTGGTGGTGGTGGTGATGGGGGGGGGGCACTGTCACAGGACGAGAGCTGGAGTAGGTCCATCACTGACACACGCAAGACAAACAGCAATGCTCCCACAATTCATTTCAGAATCAGAAATGACCCAAATCTGCATGTGTTTGAATTCTGACTGGGAACCGGAATAACCGGAGAAGCAAATACAGGAAACGGCACACAGAAAGGCCTGCAGAGATTGTGTCATGAGTTGTAGGTTTTTTTTGTGTGTGTGTGTGTTGAGCTTTGGATTTCTTCTTGTTTCTAAATCTCGTTTTTCCTCCTTTGACAAAAAAAAAGAAAAAAAAAAAAGAAAACACCATCTGTTCCAGTTTGGTGCATATATTCATCTGGTTTCTGGTTATTCGGTGCCAGATCGTTGCTTCTGTCCAAACCAGAGTATGTGTAGTTATTTTCAAGATTTAATACCTATTTTTTCTTTGGACAAAGCAGTTTGCTGTGTTGCTTGGATTACTTTACCAGCTGCCTCCTGCAGTGCATCACCTGATGTGGGTCCTTTGACAAATGTTACAAACTGGTAAAAATAAACTACTTATGACTAAAAAGGTTAACTAATAATAATTGTGTGGGAAGTAGGTGGCTAGAGTTATCTGTAAATACTGGGCTTCTTTGCTTTTCAAGCAAAATAAATACTATGTTTTAAGCAAAAAGTGCCTCATTGTGAACAATTTTAACCGACACGATGGAGGAATCTCATTTTTTAGTTCAAACTTGAATTATATTTCTCCAATTTCTGATTTCAAAGAGAGATTCTGCCATGAAAAGAGCACCTGAGCTTCATTTAATGAAGTTTGATTTGTTGAGTGACTGAGCAAATGCCTAAGAGCAGGTAATTTGTATGGGGGAAAAAAAATGTATTTTTTTGGATGGAAATGACAAATAGGATGCTTAGACTTGCCGGTCTAAAAGAAATTTAAATAATTCAATGTGAAGTGAAATACTTGTGCGGCACTAGAGCTGATGTGTGAAGTGGCCAGGATTAAAACTGCTGAATGATCTGAACGACAAATTGACATATGAAACAAAATCTATAAATAATAAATTTGTCCTCATTTCGAAATAATTTTCTGCACGTTGTTTGAAATCTTTTAGATGTTCTACAGCAGTGGTCTTTAGTTAAAAATCAGCAACTTCACAAATAATTTTCATTCTATTTAAATATATGCTTTATTTAGAAGCTTAAATTCAGACTTACAGGAGGCAGGCAGGTCATGATCCAAAAAAAAAAAGTTTTCTTTTACTTAAACAGAACTAATTGCCAACTATGTAGTCATTCACAGTCATGAATAAAACAAGAGCAGGACTAAAGGTGGTGATAATCAGCACAAGAAGAAAATAGCAATGAGGAGCAGAAAATTAGCTCTGATGACTTCATACACTGATGGAGAGAAGGAGCATCACAGGAAAAGTGTGATAAATAAGAGACCTGATGTGAGAGGAAAGAGACTGAACAAACCAGATGAGACAACAAAACAAGAATATTAAAAACAAAACAAACCCAAAACAAAGCGTACATACGGTAGATTCATTTAAGAGGCCCATCATTCACCTGCTGTGCATTGTTCCCAGTCAGAACTAGTTTTTTATGTGATTTGTCATAACTTCATGGGTGCGTTTCATCCATACATCCATTGTCCTCCACTTGATCCGGAGTCAGGTTTCGGTGGCAGCAGCTTGAGCAGAGAGGTCCAGACCTCTCGTTCCCCAGCCACCTTTTCCAGATCTTCTGGGAGGACTTCAGGGCGATTGCTGGCCAAACGAGAGACACAGTCTCTCCAGCATGTCCTTGGTCTTCCTCTGGGTCTCCTTACGGTCAGACATGCCTGAAGCACCACCTCAACTGGCTCCTCTCGATGTGGAGGAAAGCGGTTCTGTTCTGAGCCTCTCCTGGTATAATTGAACTTCTCACCCTAAGGGAGAGTCCAGCTGTGGAGAAACCCCCTTTAGACAGTCTGTTTTCACCATCCTATTCTTTTGGTCACTACCCAAAGTTCGTGGCCATAGGTGAGCGTAGGGTGTGTTTGATTTATGAAAATCATCCGCAGAGCGTTACCCTGCTGGTCACGGCTGTCAGAAAACACAGCCATCATTACAATCGTTCAATGTAGTCAAATAAAATGATAGAACAACTTGAAACATGATACAGTAAGGAGAACCGGTGGCTCTCCGAGGCTGTGCTGACCAAGAGAGAGTACAACTCCCCCGGGCCAGCCGTGGGGGTGATCCCTGGGAGGGACTGCACCTTGTCCAGACGGCAAAGAAACTCATTCTGCACCTCCTGTCTGATATGGTGGTAATCTCATTCTGACAAATTTACAAAATTTACATCTTGTTGGAGTATAGAGATCCCTTTAGTGCTGAGAGTGCAAGTTAAACACAACTTTCATTGAGGTCATCTGTAAAACCAATTGGGTTATATACATGTTTGTGTTTCTCCAAGGTCAGTTAGTTGTGGCAGCCTTCTTGAATTAAGTAACTCCATATATATAAAAAAAATATATAAACCCACAGAAAAGCACAAAAGAGCCAAACAAAACTCAAACTCAATAAACCTTATCATAAAACCTCACAAACCTTAACGCTACAAGCAGCGTCAAAACTTCTCGCCTCATTTTATGATGTATTATAAGTTTACCTTAACGCGACAGTCCTTTTGTTCACTGTGTATGGACCATTGTAGCAAAAGCTGCAGCTGTAGCAGTTTACAAACAATAGCACTGTTACATTCCAATAGACTACATTACCATTTTGATGAAATGTTGTTAAAAAGTCAACCCCATCTCACAGCAATTTGGGAATCTGTCAAAACGGAGGACTGCATTTGGGGGAACCTGAATAGTACAAATGGTTTCCACTTATATTAACCTTCAACAAAGCCTTTTAGAAATTGTTTAAAATGTACCTACTTACATACATTTTCACACGGACTGCAATACAGCTGTCACACATACTCGGTGTCTGGTCAGTAATTACTAAATATATGAAAGGCTGGAGATCAAACTGTCAACCACTTAATTTTCAATCAATTAAATTTGATATCCAATATAAAAATGCTTTGTTTTCCATTATATTTGTTATTTCTTTAATGCTTGCTTATATTGCTAAATAATATTTTTTTAATTGCCTTTGGGACGTAATGAAAAAAAGATGGTCCCACTTTTATGTACAAGTTTGTCAAAATTGGTAACAATTACAGTAAATGCCTAGCATTCCTTCAAATGGAAATGGAGTTTCAGCCATTTAGTTCAAAACTTGATAATATTATGTGTAAACGTGTTTGATCTCACAACATGAGTTAGCTCTCTGACTGTCTTGAGGATTATCAACTACTACCACACCAAACATGAGCTCAATATCTGTCAAATTCACTGAAGTATTTCCATTTTTATGGCCATCTTGAGTTGCATTGACTCCAAAAGTTAATCAGTTGCAGATGTTCTTCCGATGATTAAACTGAACTTTTTATTAAAATGTGTTCAGTGATATTTTGCTAACAGTACAGACAAATAACCAGACTTTGTCAAAAACATTATATAAGTGACTTTGGGATAAAGTAAAAGAGTGTCAATGTTTTAGAGTTCTCCAGATGTTATTTAATCTCGAGAACCCAAGTCTCCTTAGTTTCAGTGTGGCCATAGAGTTTTACTCTTTTTTTATGCTTTGGGGAATGTTTTAAAATTTGATGTTTCAAAGCATAGCCCAGAGTGTAAAGTTTGAAAGTGAACATTCACAACATTGGTGCAAGCCATTTCTAACATCATGGGGAAAGGGTTTAAAATTTAAACTGCACAGTACATGAGCAGACACTCATAAAAAACTCAAAAGCATCCAACCTGGTAAAACTGTGTAAGCATCAGCTTTGATCATTTTAAAGGACATTATCTATATGATGTAAAAGTCACCTATTGAATATGTAGTAGAGGGAGTTGATACTGGTTTGAACTAATTTACTTTTTTGTTTACAAAAAATATGTAAAAATAAAATGGGCAATTTCCAGTTTTGGACTTTTCATAATGTTATTTTGTTTATAAACAGCAAAAAAAATGTAAGGAAATTTGTGTTTGTGTCATACAATATGCAGTGCTTAATATATGTGTTGGGAATGATGCTCAGCTACTACCACGCCAAGTTTAGGCTCAATATCTGCGACCGAGTTTGATAAGTTCAGTTAGCTGTGGAGGCCATCTTGATTCCAAAAGTTACATCCAATGATTACTTTTTCAAAGTTTCATTAAAACCATCCACTGATTCATGAGATATTTTTGCTTACTGGCAAATAAAATGGGCAAAAAATAAAATGCAGAAACCAAAGACTTACTACAATTAAACATATAGACAAAAAAAAAGTTTGCACTACTTTATCGTAATACAATGAAAAATAAAATAAATAATAATAATAGAGACATCTTCTTCCCTTATGTTTACCCTCAGTCCCAACTTAAAACTCCCACCTACAGAGAAAATGTATTTCATATAACCGAGTATAATCCAGTCCTGGGGGCCTCACAGGCATTCTAAGGGATTTAGGAACATTTGGGGCTATTTTTAACAGCCTTAAATATTCAGTCAACTTTTCTGATGTTTTCTTCCACAAAACTACCAAAGCAATTTCACTGTTCGGGTCACCAAGTAGAAACTCTGCAGCATGTTGTATATTTTTATAGTCATGTTGAAACGTCCTCAGTTTTCAAAGCCTTTTTAAAGAATTTGTTCACTTTTGCTCTTAGGCAAATCCTCCCATCGAACGCCGTATAGGTAACACTAATGTGACACCTACAATCATCCACATGGGAGATGTAGAAGAAAAAAGGAAGCATAAAGATGGCTGGAGGATAAATATGGCTATAATGTGTCCATGTGGTTCAGAAAGGAATCCATCATGTTTTTGCAAACCAGAGCGTGTTATTGTATTTAGGGAATACATCTTTATTTTTTTCTTTTCTTGTCTGTACTCAGCATGTTGTCTCCATTGTAATGCTGATAAAATTTAATTACCAAAATGTGGTTAAATTATGCGAGCCTTAAGGCACAGATGCAAGCTTTATTACCTTGCTTGTTTCTCCCATATATGTTTTTCTACCCACCGTGTCAAGATAATTACAAGAGGTACATGAAAATTTAATACATTACACCAGCCCTTGCGCAGTGTGCATCTTTAGATAATGGCAAACACATTTTTAATGAAGAATATAGCATGTTTGGCACTTAGTTTCGACAAATTTAGTCTCATAGTATGAGATCTAGTTAGGGCAAGTCAGATTGTTTTTTTTTTATAAAATAAAGTTATTTTTACTTTTTAATTTTTTTGTAACATATCTGTTTTGACATGTCAATGTCTTAATTTCCATTTTCTCAAAACACTTACCTTAAGCAATCCCTTCCTGTAGTGAGTATTAGGCAAAAAGAAGTAAAAAAAAAAAAGTAGGATTTATCTTTTAGCTTGTTTTCCATTCCATCGTGAGGCCCTCACCCCCCCTGCATCAGCCTGTGTAAAACCTGTGAATCCCCTCAACAAAAGAGAAGTGACAGAAGAGAACATATTTTATTAACTTCCCTGACAAATTCAATGCTCCCAACCTGGCTACTCTTGACCTGCGCTCACTGGCAGCAGCGTCTGAAAAGCTTTATTCAGTGGAATTTCTTGCCAAATTGAGTTTCTTTACTGAGGCTACGACACCGCCTGGGAGAAAGCTGGGAGTGGGGTGGGTTGAAGTGTATCTGCTCAACAATTGGCTGTTTTGATTGGTGTTAGACCAACAGCATCGTCGGACTTGAAGCTGTAAAACAGAATCGCAAATATCATCATCCCACTTCTACAAGATTGTAAGTTGTTGAAAGTCCTGATGATTCTTTAAACTTTGCGTGAATACAGACGCCTCAGTGTGATGGCGGGGGGGGGGGGGGGGGCTCGATAGCCCAAAAATCACGGGGTTTTTGTAACGGCTTTACGCTTTGATGTGGGGTTAGATCCGTAGACATAAAGAGAGGGAGTGAGGCGGAGAGCGGAGAAAGCAAGTCTGAAGTTCAAGGCCAAGTTCGTTTGAATGGGCGCTTTCAAGCTTGAAGTGCAGGCTTTTAAAGTAAATAGCACTGACAAGAAGCCACTGGAGATCCGATCGGGATTAAGAAAGACTAATCACGTCAGAGGTCATTCTCATAAACCTTTAATTACTGATGTTCGCCATCTGGCAACGACCAAAACAAAACCAAGAGAGACCATATGGTTGTTCATAACGGTCTTGTTGAAAGAAGGCTGAAAAGTTTATTTAGAGTCGATAAAAGCTTGTTGATTTTCTTTCATACATTTAACGCATTACTGTAAATAAGCATAAATAGCAATACAGACAAGTTATTCAGAAATGCTGTGGTGGTCAATAAGTAAAAAACCTGATTTATTATTTTGTAGTATGGGTTATAAAGGCTTTCAGAAAAGTAAATTCTGGACTCTGGTTTGATTAGAAGGCACAGACCCATCACAAATCTGTCATTCTGGTCAAAGCTTATTGAAAACACAGTGACTCAGCAACTCATAGATCACATTTTGTCCAATAATCAGCTTGACTCTGGCTTTTGGAAAGGTCCACAAGCACTGAAACAGCACTGAAAAAGAAAATAGACCAAACAAACATAAAGCTGTTAAAGGCTTTATCGTTTGCTTCAGACTCTTTGTTTTGGTGCCGGCAGTGAGTTATCATCTCATTACCACATCATCTCTGAATTAATCCTGCTTCATTGCCACCGCATGGAAACACTGCATGCTTTCCTGTGTTTTTTACATATCAACTGTTGATCAGGTCAGAACAGTGAATTACAGCGTGCGCAGTGCTTCGCCTTAATCTTTTCTTAGGTTGCATGTATCTTTGTCGAGCAGTCATTTCAAACTATTTCCTGTTTAAATGAGACTTAATTTTCCATCTCTGTTAGATCTGTCTGCTGCCATAAAGCGAAGGCTGGAAGGATTTGTATTTGTGTTTCTGTTTATAACAACAAAATTGAAAGTAGCTTGATAAATGTGACCAGCATTCAACTAATATTAACCATAACAACAAAAAGGATGAAATTACCTCAGTTATTATTCTTTTTTAGATTGGGTTGGGAGTTTTTGGTTTTTGGGCCACAGGGTGAGGGGAGTGGTTCCTGAACCCGACAGACAACTGCTGGCTGGTTCAGGGCCTCTCCCTCTCTTTTGTTTGCTTTTGGCCGTGGCTCCCAGTTCTCTTTTGTTTGGATTGTTGTTGATATTAAACATCATTTAAACGCTAAACTGTCTGGACTGTGTGTTATGTGTCTGGAGTCAATCCTAGACATATTTGGGGACCCAGGATACATGTTATTAAAAATGTTTGAAATCAGATGAGCCCCAAATATGCCACTGAATATTTTCAGGAACACAAGCTTACATATGTCATTAAATATATCTTGACCTGTACAAGCCACCAAACATATCAAGCAAAATCCGCATTTTTTAGCTCTTAAATACATTTTGTTGTGTACTTGGAGTCTCTAGGAGTGCAGAAAAGCTGAATTTAGTCTCCCTGGTGCTGCATAGATATCTTTATATTCTGTTTGGGTCATATTTTTCAGTCTGTTTGTTTTTTTTTTTCTCTATTCCCAATGTTGTATTTTTGAACAATAACATCACAAAGTTTACTGCGGAACTGCTTAACAAGGTCACGGACTTCTGGCTTACCAGTTTTGCAAATCCGATGTTATGCGGGTTTGTTGTTTTTATTCTCCTCTTGCTCAGAGTCAGACTCTGGCTCCAACATTTAAGGTTGGATGGACGAGTCTAATGTTGTTGACATATTTTAATCAATTTGTAAATAAAGTTTCTGCCTCGCTAGACAATCGTGTCTCTGCTATCAAACTCCAACGATGGCCGAACAGTGAGGAGTGCACCATGATCAGTGGGAGTGAGACCTGGAGGGGGCACCAAGGGCGGATTGGCTAATCGGGAGAATCGGGACGATTCCCGCTGGGCCGCACCATTAATGGGCCGGTCCGGGCC